>JAQIXA010001566.1:0-23868 GCA_034699045.1 Nanhermannia cf. coronata Gr-Ori-00579
AATTTGCCAAATTTTGCTAAATTTTGCGTCGATATAACACTACAAAAGCTGTGAACAAGGTATTGGTATTTCCTAGCTTCAAATCCCGTTTATACTAAAACAGGCCAAACTAACTATCCCTAGTCTACCCATATTTTAATTTATCAAAAATTCTCCAAAATTTCTACCTTTTCGTCCTCACGGTTGAAGCAGCCAAAGCTGACATTTTGATTTTTGTTGACAGCTTGAGCGACCGCGATGATTTCCTCATCGCCCGAGGCGGCTCGAACTGCCTGGGAAATGAGGGATCCGGTCGGTTTGTGCCCTATCCGGTCCACTGACTCACAATACCTTGTATCCTACAAAATAATTAATTATTTACCTAGATATTTATAACCTAGTTTGACTATAATTTATTCATATAACCCTCATGTTCCTAAATGACATTACACACAAAAATAAAGAAAAAAAAATTGAAAACAAAGAACGGATTTGTAAATATTTTGCTTAATCTTCAGTACAAGAGTTAGAAATTAGCCGGCTGAAATTGATATAATCTAAAGAAAATTGCAAAAATGCTCAAAATAGTCAAAATGAACAAATTGATCAAAATGGCCAAAAATATCGTATACCAAAATAAGGTATCCAGTATAAATATGTATATTTAGTAAATAATTTGGATTTTTGTTAGAATTTGAAATAAATAATTTGGAATTATACTATAAAAATGAATATAATCCTATATTTATAATTTGAAATTTTGATCATTTTAGGCGATTGTGCCAATATAAGTACCTACATATAGCTCTAATCCTAAGTTAGTGTATTCATCTGAAGAAAAAAATATTAAATAATTAAATATTTTTCTTTTACAAGACTCGCCACTTGTAGGTTCACGGATTGTCCGGATTCTCCAACCCAGCCGAGGATCCCTTTCCCCAGTGGTACACTCGTTTCCTCAGAATCTCCCTGATCTCGAGACTCGACTGATTCGTGGAAACTGTACGAGTAGAAATCCCTTAAAGGGTCATCGTTTGCCTTAAATCAGGAAAATATATCCTTTACATATTTACCATATTATAGCTTATGAAAAATAAGCATATATGACGTTAATTTATTTATCCTTTTAAAAAATATTGATCTCATCTACAACTCATAAATAATATGCCTTTTTAACCAATAGTTATAGGCCTAAAACACCTCAACTCATGATAACTTTATGTTAAGCTTAAGAGCTCAAAAGTTATTTGAAATTTTTTTATGTAGAATCTTAATTTGATCTTAATTATGTCAAACTGTGACCCTGAATTTGAATCAAATTGAAGGTCTGTAGAATTTTACATAAAAATATCTTTAAATTCATATTTTTTAAGCTTTTAAAAAATTCAATTATTTTACTTTTTTAGCTCTAAAAGTTCAGATTCTGGACTCAGGATCAGATACCTAGTTGTGATATGAATATGAATGGTACTATGAGTTATGAGACACTACTCGTATAAAGTTTAAAAAAATATCCAATTCTTGAATTTTCTGAAACTTTCTGGTAGTTTTAGGTCTTTTCTTTTTTAATTTCAGCCTAATTGACTCATTGTATCCTTTGAATAAGTCGACAAATTGCAGTGTAATTAAAGTACAATTTAAAGTATTTCTCAGCACAAAGTGAGTTGATTTTTAAGCGATTTTAATTAATAATTACCTTTGAGACGAGTCTCTGACATGATTTTGGTCCTTCAATAAGGTACAATGAGGCGGACTCTGCGTCCAACAAAACCGAAATATTTTCAGTCACTTTTCTGGTCAGGGACTTCAAGTCCAAGTCATTAGCAATATCCTTCACAATGTCAAGGAAAAAACCTCTCTCGTCATTTTTCCGTTGATTTTGCTTATTTTCAAGATTTTTTGAAACTACTCGAGGGATTCGAACCTGAAAAAAAACCCATCAGAATCAGATACAAATCAAACTCAATTCTTATCAAACAAGTAAACAGACTATCGAGCAAGGTTGGCCAAAATAACTGGCTAAAAAGAACCTATAATAGGTACAAGTACTTTTTTAAATATGAAAATGAGAGATTTCCTGTATGATAGTCTATCTTTACTTGTCTACAGAGTAGTATAGGCTTTCTTTCATGTCTGTATTTTATTTTATTTTATTTCATTTTATATTTTTTTGTAAGTTCAAAGGTAGAGTAAATTGGGTTAAAAAAAACGAACCTTGGATTCGATTAGAAGTGACAGGATATTGATCGAGTTTGGAGGAAGTGATGAATATTTCCGCATCTCCTTTAGACTAGATCTCCTCGAGGCTGCCAACGTCGGCCCATGGCCATGACATGCACCACTCGGGTTCATCACACCTGTCAGTGGTGGACCATTTGTGTCACTCTCGATTTCTGGACCCTGATGAACATTGGCTGACCAACTGTCCTGGTATACAGATCGGGATTTGGCTCGAGCAAAATCATTTCTCAGAGATTTTTTTGAAGAATTATTTCGACTAATACCTGTAAAAATCAATATGACTATAAATCTTAAAAATCACTTAAAAAATTGCTTGTACTTTTATGAAGACAGTAAAACTTTTAAGGGTACTTATAAAGGATCTAAAAAGGCAAAGTAGAGTACCTTAAGGAACTTTTTTATAGATACCCTATATAGATTTTAGATAATTAAACTGATATATATATCTAAAGTAGTGTAGTAGGCTACTATATTAAGAAGTTTTACTCTACTAATAGTGAAATTTTTTTAGTAAAATATTGAAAAATCTCATGTAAATCTCATAAGAATTTGGAGCTTTTTGGTTTTGATTCAATTTTTCAAAACCAAATTCTGTCAAAAATCTAAAATCTATACATTTATTTCCATAAGTGTTCCATTTTAAATTCAATATTTGATATACTTATGGTACCCTAGGCATGAAGGGTACTTATAAATTTCAAAATACTTTAAAACTGTAAATTCTATATGATTTTGAATGAAAATTTTTTTGTCTTTTTCGAAATAAAATTATCTAGATAAAATTGGATATTTTGACATTTATTGTATGTCAAGTTTTCAAAATATCGATTTTGACTCAAAAACACTTAAAAAACTGTTCTAGTGAGTGACACTATAAAGTCGACCTTATTGATTCCAAAAATTTCAAAAAATTGTAAATTTTTATTACCTTGATTTTGAAGTTCAGGTAGAGCTGAATTACTTTCACCACCTGAACTATCTGTAGTAGGTGAAGGTTCAGGTGAAATTCCTGGAGACGAAGAATCTTGTCTTTTTTGAGTATTTTGTGATCCTATTGTACTATTACTTGGAGTACATTGTGGAGCCTGTGGGATTCCAAGTAGGGTCAAATTTTGCTCAAAATTTTCTGAGAAATTTTCATCAGGAATGATTTTAAGTCCTTTTCCAGTTAGCCATTCGTGCACGATTTCAGGGGCAATGTCCGTCTTGATTGATTGAACCCATCAATTGTTTCAAATTCCAGAATATCAGTAGTATTAGTAATAGTAGAAGTAATGGTATAGTAGTAATACATAAAGAAAAAATTAGAAAAAAAATTTGGATATAAAATCTAATAAATCTTCATAAGTACCTTACGAAAGAACTTTGGATTCAGCATCCAAGACAAAATTGACATTTTAGTAAACCCATGATCTCTTAAGCTCAAAATAGGCCTGAATACTACTAAAACCTGCACTTTTCTTATTTAATAGGTACTACACTAAAAGGGAAATTTTAAATATTGAAAAAAGTTCATAGATAATTGCCCAAATTGTTTAAACAAGAGCTTTTAGAAGCCAAGATTTGGACTCAATTTCAAATTTTTGCAATATTTTATCAAAAATCTCCTAAATTTTTTAAAAAAAGTTCCAATTTGAAAGACCCATGTTAGACTTTTTAATTTTTTGACGATATTATTCTTGATGTAATGACTTGGATTATTTAGAACACGACCAAATAAGTAGGGCCGGATTATAAGTTCTTTATACCTTACTATTATAAGTTTCGGAAAAAGGTTCTTAAAAAATATTACAAAAGAAACCTTCAAAATGTATCTACCTATCCAAATCCTTAAAAAAATTACAAAAAAATTATAAAAAATTACTAAAAACATTGATAGGACATTTCCCATGTTATTTTAAAAGGGCCTGCCAGGTCAAGTTTTTGTGCAAAATATTATCAAAATGTACATTTTTCTAAAAAGAAATTCAATTTTTGATAAAAATATAGTCTCAAATATTGCTAGTATTTTGTAATCTGTGTTTTATACAGCATTATAACTAATAGTGTTTCTCAAATACCTAATTGATTAATACTTTTAGGTTGAGTACATTGTATTAGCATAAAAAGGGTAAATAATATGCAATAAAATGGCAATTTTTTTTAAATCTAAAAACTTGGCACTCTTTAAGGGATCAAAAAATTGTCAAAAATGTTTTGAAAATTTTGGACTTTTTAAGGTATCGAATCGGTTTTGTCTTAAAAAAGGCTTTTTAGCAGTTTTTTTAACCTATTATTCCGATATATCTTGATTATCTTATTAAAATGGGTATAGATATAAGAGTAATTTAATACTACGTGATTTTATTACATTACCTTTTTCTTGAGCAGATATTGTTGGAGAAATGGGCCATTTTGATCAAGCCAGGACTCAATGTCCAACTCTGACACGCCTAACACCAACCTAGACATCTTGGGTAGTCCATTTTTTCATTTTTTGCAAAAAAAAATTGTCTATTTCTTTGATAACTGATGGTATTTTACGATGGGAAACTGAGTCTACATATCTGTATACTTTTTGTAGGATATCAATTGATGATTTCAAGATTGGAGAAACAGCAATTCCCTCAACTTATTTCACAAACTGAATCGAAAAAAATGAGAAAAAAAATACTGCAATGTAATACCTTATATGTATATTAACTTGTATAAAAGTATATTTATTTGATTAATAATCCATCCAACTATAAGTAGAGTATTTCTATTTCATCATATAGACCTCTAAATGCAAAAAAAAGCGTTGAAAAAATTACGAAAAGCTCAATTTTTTTAAAAATTTCAAATTTTTTGATCGAAAAAGTTAAACTTTCAAATCTTAAAAACTTTTTGCAAAAATATTTTGGTGCATTTTTTGAATTGATTGAAATATTGCTGTTTTTTATTGAAATTTTTTAAAATTTACTCGAAAACTTGAAAATTCTTGAAAATTTAGCTATACCTCGTAATGAGTTGAATTTGGGCAAAATTTTGAAGAAATTTTCCAACAAAATTTGAAAAAAATTTGGTCAAATTTTGAAAAATTTGACCCAAAGAATCTGCTTTGGGTCGAGCTTATAAAAGTAATCATAAATTTTTTCCAAAATTTATATTTTATGCTTTTAAGGTTTTTTTTATCTTCGTATAATTCAGGTTTAAAAGATTTCAAGATACATTATATTATAGTAGGGTACTATCAAAGTATCTATCTATATATGTACTAATATTTATGCTTATACTGTGTAATAGAAATTGTACTAATGGAGGATATACGTAAATAGAAATCTTAATATTTCAAAAAAAAAGTTCAAATAAATATGTACTTAGAGAGCAAGGGAAATGTCAGATGGTCCAAATTTTGAACTTGATGATATTACTGATACATTAGATATACTCCATAGTACTTACCTATGCATCTCCTATATGTATTACCTATGATGTATTTTTTAAAAGTAAGTTACAATAAACAATTTTTTATGTAAACTTAGCCAGATCACTTTAATCTTCAAAGAAAAATTTCTCTATAAAGTGCTCATTCTAACCAGGTAAATTGATATTGGCGACCAAAATTACTCAATCCCATTATATTAAATGTAAAGTTGAGACCAAAATCAAATTTTTGGGCAAAAATATTTTGCTAATTTTAAATTCCAAATTCCAAATTCGAAACTTTATTTAAATTTATTTTTAAAATTTGTCTATTTAAAAAGGTTGAACGGCGTTCAAATGTCTTATTTTTGAGCATTTTCGATTTAAAATTATAGATTTGGCCCTTATATATAGGTACGAGTACTTGGGATATAGCTTTAGAGTTTTGACCCAACTTGATTGAGATCTAGACCTAACTTTACATTGAAAAGATATAAAAGATTTATCTCTCGAAAAAAGTAGGATTTTGTATAGTAAAAATGTAGTAAAATTTCGGGTTTTTAAGATTTTTGCAAAGAAAGTTACTTTTTTACATTTGACAGTTGTTTAGAGAGTACTTTATAAAGTAGGTTTCTTGTACTTATTTACATATCAAGGAAGAAAAGTATCTCATAAATAATTAAAATCTTTTTTTTTTTTTCTTATACTATATTCTATATTATAGGTAGTGTATATCCGCTGTTTGAAATTTAAATAATAAGAATCTTGAATTTGAAACTTTTCTCTCCAAGAAGAGTTTTTTAATTTATTTCAAAGTGTCTCCTTTTTCGATCCAACTTTAAATTTTACCCAACAATTGTATTCTGTAGATGTATATAGGCAAAAATTATATCCCATGTGTCTTCAAGTACCTATTTGTACATGTCTATAGGCTATATGAGTAGATTAGGGATAGTTTGGGCCTATTTTGCATTGGAATATCTCTACATACGAGTATAGATGTAAAAAATTTCAAGTCAAAGATACTCCTGCTCTATTGAAAAATAGGCTGTCCAAATCCAAATGTCAAAATTGAGTCCGGACTATCCCTAACCTACCCCTAAAGATAGTATAGTATTGTGTAATTTTAATCATTTCAATTTCTATCTATTCTAATATACATGTAGGTATATACACTAGGTTCCTATAATATATTAAAACGTGTCATCAAATCAAATATCAAAGGTTGAAATAAGTATTATTTTCGAGTAAATATTTTAGAAAAATTGACCCTGGGAAATAGACAGAGATCAAAATTCAAAAGAATTTGTGTAAAGTGTGAAAGAGCACTTTCACATAATTACTTTCTGACTCTTTTTAAGTAATTAAAAATTAATCGGCTACTACTACTTCTACTAACACTTAACACTATACTACATAATAATACAAATACTAGGGTACTTGTAGTAACAAGTAAAGGTTCATATGTATATATCTTTCAAACTTGAAAAAAATTATCTATTCTGTATTTTTGACAAAATTTGGAAAGATTCAATTTGCTTCGATTTAGAAAAATATACGAGTAGGTATCTCAAACTCCTCTCAAAATGTTTGATAATTTTTAGAATTTAGTAATTTATTTCAATTATTGATAGTAGATTAAAACTTTTAAATTGCGATCAAAATCTTGAAAAAATTGAGGAAAATCAAGGCAAATCTATCAATATTTTCATGAAATTGATCAAAATTTTGAAAGTTTATGATCAAAATTTCCCAAAATTTCCAAATTCAATGAGTTTATTTTTAAAATTTCATAAAATTGACAAAATTTTGACAAATTTATGGCTAAAATTACTGAAATTGACCAAAATCTTGAAAGTTTATAATCAAAATTTCCTAAAATTTTCCAAATTCAATGAGTTTATTCTCAAAAATTTCATGAAATTGATCAAAATTTCAATAAGTTTATAGCTAAAATTACTGAAATTGACCAAAATCTTTAAATTTTATAATCAAAATTTCCTAAATTTTTCCAAATTCAATGAGTTTATTCACAAAATTCTATAAAATTGATCAAAATTTCGAAAGTTTATGCTAAAAATTACAAAATTGATAAAATTTCTACAAGTTTATCATAAAAATATCATGAAATTATCAAAATTTCAATACTTTTATGATAAAAAAATGAAATTACCTTATAGATAGATACTTTTACAATTTTGAAACTTTTACTCGTCATTTCCATATCTTATTTATAACTTGATTAAATTACCATCACTTTTTAATCAAGTAGTTTAGTAAGGTACTGTACTTTATCTCACTTTATTTCTAATTAAGAAGACGATCAGATCAGATCAGAATCTCTTTTCTATGTATGTATAATATAATAAGTGTTAAGAATGAAATTACAAAATTACAAAACAAAAACAAAATTTAGCTGTTTCTGCCCGCCTCAAAAGTTTCTGTCAAATTTTTGCATAAACAACTTACTTATTTATAAATTATACAAGACCAAAAATCATCAATTATAAAATTTAAAATATATATAAAAGTATTATAAAGATACTTTATTTTAGAATCAATAATTCTAAAATTAGAACCCCCCGATCGTCTCAGCTCATTAGAGTAGTTTCCTACTATACTTAACTTAAGTAATTGCCTTCCACTTAAATCCATATATTCTATACTAGATATAAAAACTACCTATATTTATAAAGATACTTTAGTAAAGTAAGTAAATATGTATACCTTAATACTTATCTGTTTGTTTATCCCCAAAATATTGGTGTATTATAGATATTATGATAGTAAATTTTAAGCAAAAAAGTTGCAATTTATTTTCAAAAATAAAAATATAGAATAACTTACCTACTTGGGTATGTATCTTGTATACAAGTTGAACAGTACACGAGGGGGAAACTGAACAAAAAATAAACTTCCGATTTCTCAACTTTTTTTTTTAGTTTCAACCTACCACAAGATCGGCTGAATTCTGAATGCAATGGTTTGCCTTGTAGAAAATCCTTTATATATACTAGAGCTCTAGAGTAAAATGTAGAATTTCATAAGTTTTCTGTAAGTACTTTTGAGTTTTTCTAAAGTATAAAAATATAAGTTATAAATCTCGAATAAACCGAAAGAGCAAGCGCTTAAATCTCTATCTATACGATATAATACATATCTGTAGATCTGTAGTATAAGGATATTTTATTTCGTAGTTTCACTAGGTACTACTGCCTTTTTTTGAGACTCTTGTAAACTATCATGTATTGTCCTAGATAATAGAATCAAATGCATTTTTTACACTCTCATAAAACAACTTGTCAAAATGTACAAGTATCCAATTAAAACTAAAACCTATGAAAAATTTTAAAATCCTTCTCTGGAAAAATCCTATGAAAATGTCCAAAGATGTCAAAATTTTCGAGATTTTTCGAATTTTTAAAACTCTTTAGGATAGATAAGCGGATAGGACTTGAGAATTTTAAAAGTGAGATGTGAGTATGTAGAGATTTGTAAATGACCCAGAGGTTCGAGGTCAGAAATTTTCAAAATAAATTGGCAATTGCATAGGATAGTGATAAAAAATACAAAAAATTTTTGGCAAAAATTCCTTATCTAGCATTAGGTAGGTCGTGACAATGGGCCTAAATTTTTTGGCATAAGTTATAATACTTACCATATACTCCGTATCTAGAATAGGATAGTGAGAAAAAAACTTAAAATTTTGACAAAAATTCCCTATCTAGCATTGTTTAGTGACAAAAAAGTCAAAAAATTTTGGCTAAAATAATTTATTTAGCACTAGCATTAGGAAATTAGAATATATAATGAAAAAAGGCCAAAAAAATTTGGCAAAAATACTCTATCTAGCATTGGATATTGTCAAAAAAAAATCTTAAAAAGATATTCCTTTATAAGGCAGCAATCTATCTATAAAGTACCCTACCTATAAGAATAATAATACTAAAAAGCTCAAAAATTGCTAAAAAATGTCCAAAATTTTAGAACTATATTCAATGTAAATAAGTCATCAAAATCTAAATCTATATAATTTTGCAAAATTTAAAAAATTCCCTACTCATATTTGCACTTTTTGAACCTGTTTAAAAATCTAGAGTATCTAGTTACTTTAAATCAAATTGAAATTTTTTTGATAGTCTTTCCTTGGTCAATTTTATGGCTTTCAATTTAAACTCACATGTATAGTATTTACTTTATTTTTTGAACAAAATGTGTAGTAATACAAATACAAAATGACAATAGTTAGAGAGTGAGTGAGAGAGAGAGAGAGAAAGAAAAAGCTTTCAACTATCCCAACTCATTTACCCTAAAATCACAAATTTCCCGAAAATTTCTTTTGTTTCTTTTTATCCTTTTGTTGAACCTACACTATCACTATCAGTATCTTATAGTACTACATAGTACAAACAATAATAGCACTAAAGTATCATAGAGTATCTTATATAATATATATATTACATAACTGCTGATACTTACTTTTAGTTTTGTAATTGTATCACATAGTCTCTACTTTCATTTAAATTTTATACATCTGCTTAGAATCTGAATTAAATCTCGTATAGGTATATAATAATTAGGTTAGTTTAATATCACTTGGAAGGACATTGCAAAATTTATGTAAATATTTGTTTAAAGTAATAATTCTATCTCTGTCTCTACTTCTACCCTACCCTACCTTACAATTTATGTTATATTTACAATCTCTAACTATTCTGTAATACATAGTAGAAAAGGTCACAATTCGCACGTGGCTTTTTTCATCTTATAAAAAATTATTTCATGTAAAATAATACACGGATTAAAATCATCCAAATTTGTAATTTTTTTTAATTCGAGATTTTAACCTATAAGAAATGAGAGGTCAAGTCTCTGAAATCTGACCGAAAGACTTTAGATATTTTATTTTGATAATTAGATATTAAAAAAGTTGATTGCGAGTTGTGACCTTCCCATCTCTTGTACTTTTTGTAGTACAAAATATTGTCAATATTTGTATTCTTCAACTAGTCTAAATTCTATAGCCTCAAGTCTAAATTATAATATTAGATGAACACAAGTTCTAAAAAGTTGTAATAAAGATAATTAATTGTCAAGTACCTATATACCAATATCGTCGTCTATCTATACAGAGTCATTTTTAAATAAGTATTTTAAGCTAGATTATCTGTTTTAATTTAAAGATCATATTATATTTAAAATAGTAATGAAATTGAAAGATTTTTTAATCTCTTGTTTATCAAAATACATAACAAAATATCCAAAAAGATTGAAAAGCTGAAAGTCTGTTTAAAAAATTATATTGGCACCTTTATTAGAATGAAGAAATCAAATCTTTGGACAATTAGGAACCATAATTCATTGAAAAATAGCCTTATTTTAGGTTAGGGTACTTATTTTTAAACCACACTGTACAAGTACTACAAAGTCTATAAATAAGTAATTGAGAGAATTTTCAAGTTGAACTCAGTTTGTTGAAGATCCTTCTTGTTGTCGTTGAGCCTGTTGTTGATTTTGAAGTTGAGCTTGAAGTTGTTGGTAATGATACTGGTATTGATGGATCATTTGAATTACAGCTGCATTAATTGGTTCTTTTGCAACTTCTGCTGTTGTTGTTGCTGCTGCTGCAATCGATTTATTCTCAAGTTGCACTAGTTGTTGCTGCTGATTTTGTTGTTCTAAAATTGATTTCTGGATCATGTAAGCTTGTAATATATTCATTTCGTCTTGAAGCATCGCCAGTGAAGCCCGTAGGACACCATTTTCCTGCTCCAGTTGACTTACACGTAAAATAATCTACAAATAAAGAAAAAAAAATAAATTAAATCAACAATCTTAGGTAGTACTTGTTTATGCCAAGTAACACAGTAGGATACTTGAATACTTTATCTACAAAATTTATACTACATATTCAATGTCCTGAAGAAAGCTATAAATATTTTATCTGTGCAGTTTGAAAAAAATGCTAGTCATCAAGTCGTAAGTATTTTTGAATCTTATGCTCGTATTATAATTATTTACAGTGTCTTTTAAAAGTCAGTAAATTGCTAAAAAATGTAGAGACATGTGTATAGTATACCATAATAAATCCTTATATTCACAATTATTTCAATTTCGGAATTCCAGAGTCGAATAATTTTGCAAAATTTTTGATTTAGATTCATAATTTAAATCAAAAAATATAAAACACCTACCTATACGTTAGCATGAGCTCAAGTTTCAAATAGGTACTTGAAAATTTGAACCCAAATTGAAAAAAAAATCAAAAATTTCAAAGAAACAATTGAGAAACAATTAAGATACAATTGAGTATGCTTTGACCTTGGTAACTTTTGAATCCATTATTAACCATTTACAGAATTTTGGATAACCCTGTATATTGTATACTGATGATAGTGTATTGATCTCGATGATACATTTAAATCTTAAGCATGAAAGCCAAAACTTATCTTAATTTTGATCAAAAGTGATGAATATTCCATTAATTTCACATTTAAAATAAGAGTCCTATAATCTTGAAATTGCGTCGATTTTGTTCAAAAAAATCAGATGGCAAATAAAACTAGTACAATATCTAAGATACCTACCTACCCTACTTATATTTATGGTACTGCCTATATGAATATATATATATACTTAAGATTAGATAGGTATATTTAGTAGATTAAAAGTTGTCTATTTTAATTATAGATTAAATTGATATATCTCAAGTTATAATTAAATTTGAGATTTAAATTGCTTTTTAAATCAAAACTTTTATTATACCTATGTAGTGTACTAGGTACCTTTTTCTTGTACATTAATTCTAAAATTCTAAAAATATCTAAAAATCCTCCTTTGCTTTGCTTTGTAGGGTACTTCAAAGTCAAAAGGATATCAATTTCCAATTTCTTCTTACCTTATAGCCTATAGCTAAATTTGCAATTTGATCGATTCTTAATTTAATAAGCCGAATTTATGCTATCGTGTACCTACTACACTATATAAGGGATGTGAACCTTAAGATATAATTATGTCTTATACAATTATGCCCCTATAGTTCATATGTATGTATGATATATGCATATGCACACAGTTAGATTAGAGTAATTTTCTATATCTTTGCTTTGCTTTCTTTAATCTCAAAGTGTCTGCTGAAGCTGACAAGTAAAAGAACTATTTGCTTAAAAAATTGAACAATTAATTTAATCAAAAAAATAGCAAAATTTATATGTAAATAATCTAGGTAGATATTTTCTGGAGAATGTCAGTTTATGATCTAAAAAGTTCTGTCCTCAAAAAACAGACCTTGATGTCTGTTTGTCTGTTGATGTCTTGCCCCTAGATCTCTTTTTATAGGTGACAATACTAAATATGCCTTATAAATAGAAAAACTAAGATCCGAAAATCTTTTTTTTGTCCATAACTTTGTCTACAATAGTAGGTAAGTAGTTCATATTTTTATGGGATTTTGAAAGCTATATATACTCAACATTACATTTTATATAATGGGATCGAGTAGTTTTGGTCAGCGATATCATTTTATCTGATCTAAATATCCTTTACTTTCATTAAAATTAGTCTAAAATTTACTTTTCAGAGCTGAATAAAATTTTAAAAAAATCTTTAAATTAGATTCAAAAAAGTCAAAAAATTTGCAAAGAGAAAGCAGCAAAGCGTTAGTTTACTTTTGAGACTTCAAACCTGCCCTATGTATGAAAGTCAGGAAATGAGAGAGAGAGAGAGAGAGAGATTTGATTCAATCTGACTTCTCTACTAATTGGATTTCTTTCTCTCTCCGTCTCCTCTCTCTCTTCATTCTTGACAAAGTTGATTTTCAGATTTTTCGATTTAGAATTAGTAATTTAACTTAAAAAGTCCAATATATCTGTATCTACTAGGATTTAATTAACTACATATTAGCAGAGTTGGCAATTAGCCGGCTGAAATTAATTTCATCCAGCCATCGAATCGGAATCTCCGTCGTCGATTACCCCTATAGCTATTGAGCGTGATGACCCTAAATCTCCAAAAACCAAAATCTCATTCCCTAAATCTCCAATCTCCAAAATCTCCAATTCCCTAAATCTCCAATTCTCAAAATCTTCAAAATCTCAAATCTTGGAGATTTTTATTGGAGATTTAGGGAATTGGAGATTTTGAAAATTGGAGATTTAGGGTGTGAATCGCTATTGAGGTAATCTGAAATATTTTTCGAAATGGCACAACTAGACCCTATTAAGGGGTCCTTGATGCCAAATTCAGTTAAAATCCATTAAAATCCACCAATAGTTTTTTAGTTACCTACCACCTAATTATCAACAGAATGACAAACTGACAGACAGACAGACAAATTGCAAGAAAAATTGACTATTATTTGAAGTGATCGCTTCGCTCGCACAACATAGTAGATTTAGGTACTACTTTGAAGCCTCATATATGAAATACTTTGATAAATTTAAAAAGTTATCTTAGCATTATAGGATCCTTCTACTAAGGATTAGAAATTAGTTTGAAAAGAGACAAGAAATTTGCATTTATTTAATTGAATCTCAAACTTTAATTCACATTCATCATCGGAATTGAAACTATACTTTGTGACTTATTATTACTACTATGTATGAATACAGCAGAATATCAGAACTATTAAGCTTACGGTAATTTTACAAAGCGAAAGGAAATCATCTACTACATATTAGATTATGTAATAGGAAATGAAATAATAAGGAAAAAAATCCTTATACTCGTATTATCTAACTTATCGATTTTGCTAATTTTTTCAGAAAATCAGTATGGATGAATTGACACCTTTTTCTATAGGCAGGTAGGTAGGTGCTTTTCCTTAACTCTACTCTTATCGAGTTCTTAAGTGAAAGCAAAAAAAAGCAATTTAAGTACATTTAGAAATTAGATTAGTTCTTTTATTTGAAGTATAAATTCAGTCATCATTATCATTCAGTCAAATTCATTTATTCTGAATTCAGAGATAAATTTTGATATTTCAAGTAGGTATCTACTTTGTTATTTGGTACAGTGAAACTACTTTATAACGTTAAATCTCAGGATCATGATCATTCAGTTACAAAAAAAAAACGGAAAGTTAAATCGATATCAAATTTCTAATTATATAACTCGATTTGATAGACAAAAAAATTTCAAGGAAATAAATGCCTTAATACTCTTAATTCTCTACCTACCTAACTAACCTAGACCTGAGTAACTAGTTTATCTATTAATTTTTTATATCGTTAGTAGGTTTATGATATTATGATTTGTATTTGACTCACTATCAGTAATTTGCTACTACTAGTGTATATATATTTGAATTATTTTGATAGCTGAATTGGTGTCCCGAAACCAAAATTCCTGGTTAGGTTAGGTACTTATTTAAAAACCACTCTGTATAAACATTATATTACAGATATATAAACTTGAATTAGCATAATCATAAAACTCGTGTTTCTTGATGCATGCAATTTGTACGATTATAAAAACTACAATACAATAAAACTTTTGTATAAAGGTTCAAAAAGGTAGGGTAGGGTACATGGTAGGGTACATAAATTTCTAATTCTAACTAAACAGGGTACTTTATTAATTAAAAGCTTATTTTGAGACTTGAGTAGAACTTATTTACATGAATACGTTTTATTACAGTTCTTATGGTAAGCTTCCTTGTAAGGCCCCATGTGAGTACCTTATACCCAAGTATTACTGTACTAAATTATAAAAGTACCCTACCTTACCTACTTTTTGAACACATACATATACTAGGGCATTTTAAAATTTTATTAGTCCCTGACCATACATTTAAATATAATTGACTTTCTCCTGAATAGACTTTCCCATATCGTTAGTCTTAGGAAAATAATAAACATAAAATATAAGGACATTTTTTTGACTGGAACTTTCCATATAATATCGTAGTACCTAGTGTAATAATTAATTAAAGCACCCTATACACCTTATATAGGTACCTTATATACTAATACTAATAACCCTATGACCTTCTATATGAGTTTATTTATGCTTTAAAAAAACTTTTTCTCCATTTTATGTCATAATTATAATGCATCTATAACCTACTTTTAAAAAGTAAAATAGAACCCAAGCTTTTTATTTATGATTTTATGCAAGCAATTAGTATCGTTCATAATAACCAAAAACCAAAAACTGCATTAACCCTAGCTAATAAATTATTCTTTGAGGATGGTGGTGGTGGTGGACAAGTCTAAAAAAAATCCATTTTTGTAACCCTCTAGACAATAATTATTTATCTTTTTTGAAAGGATGACTATGTACCCTACTATCTATAATGTGTATGCAAAACACAAGGGATATTTATATTACTACAGTACAGAATAGTAGTAGAAGAAATGATGATGAAATACGAGCATTTTAAGAAATTATTACTTTATTTTATATTTATAACTTAGCTAACTTACAACTTTAAAAATAACCAAATTATGCAAAAAAAAATTTCAAAAAGCATTTTTTGTTTTAAATTTATAATTAGGTATGCATTTTTTATGCAATAAATGTCTTTATATATGTGATGCACAATGCACATCACTTTTTGAGCATTTTATTTTTATATTTTACAACTAAACCAAAATTTTAATACTCTAATTCTCCTGATTTTGAAGCAATTATCATTTTTAATTGTGAAATTAAATTGAAGTTTAACAATTCAAGTTTCGAACTCTGTCAAATTTAGTGGTTATTGAAAAATTATGTACTAAAAATTCGTTTTTCCTCAAAAAATCTCTAAAAAATGCAAAATTATGCGATTTAATTATGTATTTAGACATGTTTGACCTTTATTTGTCATGAATCGTAAAGATCTAAAATGTCAGAGTTCATACTTTGACTTTGGATTTGGATTATGTTTTTTACGCAAAATATGGAAGGAATATAATGGTTAACTTACTTATTCTTAAATAAACTAAAACGTATTTACCTGTTCTTCACGAATTTTTCGATTATCTCGACTTTTTTTGGCTGCCAAATTATTCTTGCGTCGTCTCTCATAGTACTTCAAGTCTCGTTCTATTTGCAAATTTTGCAATTGATGATTACTAGGATTATTGACTGACTGCTGGAGATTAGTCATTGACATCGACATTGAAGTTGACATGGTTGAATTTGAATTAGATGATGGACTTGGGCTTGAGGGACTACTTGTGGTCAAGTCAGCAGATGAATTGTCATTAAAGTCATCATTATCCTGGTCGCGGTCCATGTCAATGATGAGATCACAGGGCGATGATGATGACGATGGCAAGTAGAGGTTACCTTGACCTACAAAAAATGAATATAAAACATAGACAATCTTAGAAATAGCAAAAAAAAGTGATATTGATGATTAAAGGGTGACAAAACTAGGTACCACCAAACGCTCTAGAAAAAGCCTAAACATTGATCTTAAAGTTAGTGTTAATAATAATGTCATAAAAAGGCTTTTCAATATCTCTCACCTTAATTACCTTATATACTTTATTATATGACTATGACTATATAAAATTAAATATTACCATTATCCTCATTTATCACGGCTGATGATTTTGAAATTGAAAGGTCCATTCTTACTCCAACTCCAAAAGCTCGTCCAGCAGAGATTCCAGTCAGTAAAACACCAGCAGAAATCGCAAAAAATGCAACTCCAAACACTTTTAATGATCAATTATAAAACACTTTTTAGAAGATGATTCTTATTCGTACCTCACCAAGAGTCAAAAGTAGGTACTTATCCTGCAGTCCTCTGGATAAGGGACTTAAAAAATCTCAAGAAAAACAGAGAGTTCAAGAATTGAGGAATTTTTAAGGAAATGGTCGATTTCTCAAAAAAAAAATTGAAACTGACCACCTTGTTGACTTTTTGTCTTGAAAATGCTCTGAACAGTCTGATTGTATTGTGAATTGTGAGTCTGAAGAACTCGTCGTATCATAAGTAATTTACAGAGAGGTCTTACAAAAATCAAGTCAAAAATGCATCACTTTTAAATACATAGTAAGGTACAAGCAACTTTACCTATTGTAAATAATGAATGTAGGTAGTAGGTATATTATTATTATGATAAAAATCCTTTAGAAATATTTTTGAAGTCGTCGGCTCAAAAAATTATGAAAATTATGAAAAGAAAAGATAAGGACTATTATATATAGGTAGGTAACTAGGCACTATATAAGTACTATGACTATACCTAAAGTACCCTACATACATAAAGTACCTATAGTATACCTATAAATACCATAGTATGCTACATTACCATTACCCTTTAGTATTTTACTGGTATCGTCGATTTTAATTTTAAATTATCCTTTTTTATCACAAAAGTTATAAACCTTAGCTTAGATTTTAGATAGGTTCTTGTACGTATACACACTCATACATACATACGATAAATAGGTAAATAGATAATGGGTAGATACTATAAGTTACCTGTTACACTTGTATTATTTTATTTATGAACTTGTTTTATACAATAGGGTACAGTTGTCCTTCTCTATGAGGTAAAATGTCTATAGTCAATAGTCCTATCCCATTTGATTCTGACTTTTATTTTAAGTAGGTAGATATTTTTAAAGATCGATTCGATAATTCGTTCTTAAAAAATTCGATTTTTTATTAATAAGTGTACTACAGTATAGAATAGTATAATAAATTGTATATAATTAATACCCTACGGTAGGGTATTAGGGTCCCTACCTACTCACTTGTGGGAAGTATTGAAACGATTACGATAAAGTATTCTATAAGTATTCTAGGTTAATAATATGATCTTAAACTCTGAAAGATCAAATCAAATATTGATTGTAAAATTGAGGAGTAAATATAGACTTTTCGCTAATTATTGGAGTAAAAATCAGCATTAATAGTCAGTAGTTTAGTTGCCTACCTTTTTCTTAAAGAACCCTATATAACTGGAAGAAGTAGATCTTTTATAGTCTAGTTTTACTGTAGAGATTATATTTATACATACCTACCTACATAATATATGAGTATGAGCATACTTAGGTATTTGTATTTATATTTACCTATATGAGTTAATAAATAGATTGGTTACTTTTTTCTCTGACAATGTTCTTTAGTTTAGGATTTTGGTTTTGGACCTTTTTTTCCGATATCATTGTTTTTTGAGACTTGATAATATTAGTATTATGAATGAATGACATTTTTATTTTGTCCTAAAGAAAAGAAATGCCTTTTCTTTCAATACCCTTAATTCAAATAATACCCTACCTTGTAAATTGTAACTTGTACATATAGGGTACATAATATACTTGAATTGAATGCGTATGTACGGAGTATAAAATGCATGAAAAATGTTATACCTACTATTCACTTTATTGAATTGAAAAATGTATTTAAATTACTTGAATGCACGACCATACATATAGGGTTTAATACGAGTATCCGTACATACTTACGAGCTGATACTTGATACAACATGCCTATTATTATTATTTGAAATTGAAGTACCCTAACCTTAACTATGATGGTATAACCTATTTAAGATTAATATAGATACCTGCCAGTGAGATATCTAGGATTATCTCTAGTAGGTAGTTATAATTATTCAAGTTTTTAAGGGTCGGTCGTCTTATTATTATCCTAATCCTAATCCTGCCTGCCTGATAGAAAGGCTTACATTTTTTTGTCATTTTTTGAATTCTTTTGAGCCTAATTGGATGGAAAATGGAAATAACAATTCATAATCTTGTAAACATTTCCTTTGTAATTATTTGTAAAAGTAGGTAGGTATTAGTATCTACATATTATGTATACTTACCTATATGCTTAATGCTTACTATATACCTACTTTACTACTTAACACACAAAAAATTGGTGACGATATGATCGTTATCTACTTGCCTAAATGTAATATATTATGTCTATTAGAAATTAGAAATTAGAACTTGCATCCAACTAAATTTCTTCAATGATTAATTAAATTAGGATAAATTATTAAATATTGAATTTATTTAAAAAATTACTCAAAATGAATAGGTATAGTATGAAAGACAAAAATATTTAGTTTTTTTATATAGCTTTTTATCCAAATGGAAACAAACTTGATGATCCAGCAGGTCGAGCTCCAAATAGTAAGGTTGAAAGCTGGAACAAATTACACAGTATAATAACAAAAAATAACTATTTCATTTCAACAAAATACTTTTAGATTAAAAAACTAACCGGGACAAAAGTTAATGAGGCTGTGTTATTAGGTGCTCCAAGAATTACCGCAGTCAGATTAAACGAGTTAGGATTAACTATTAAAAAGTATTTCAAAAATTTAAAAGAATGCCAACTACTACAGATATTATTACTCTTAAATTCTTAATCAAATCATTGAAGTAGGTACCTAACCCAAAATGTTATTAAAATCTCAATTTTTGAAAATTATTGAGCTCTAAAATACAATACAATCAGTTTCAGTAAAACACATTAGTAGTATTATAAGTATCTAGTTGTAAAGTAAATAATATAGTAATAGTAGATACCTACAGAATAAAAGTTTTCAAAAAAAAAATATCAAACGAACTAATGGAATTATTTGTAAAAGAAATTTGTAAAAGTTGAATTGGAAAAACAATAAATCACACAATACATACATACAATTATGGATTCTATCAGTACTAGTACTACTGGATATTACAATTCAGCTCTGAAAAATCTTAATTTTTGTCTCAACCTAACAAGCAGAAAATGAGACAAATTTTTTTTTAAAGAGCTAAATTATAAGAAAAATGAAAAGACCTTTACTTATCTAATAATTTGAAAAACTTTTCTACTCACATAAACAACGATTAAAATATTATTGATAGTGATAGAAATAGACTAAAATTTTAACTTACAAAATAATCTCGGCTGCTGTTTCAATGGTTCATTTGATGATTCTGCTGTTTGAAATTGTCTTAATGCATTCAAATCCAACCCTCCAGAACCTTCAAAATCACGAAAATTTTGCTGTTTTTGATCCAAATTTCCAATCCTTGATGATACAAGTGGAAAGAAAACTGTTGTTGGCGAAGCCTTAGTAAAAATAAAACGTAAAATTACAA
Source organism: Nanhermannia cf. coronata Gr-Ori-00579 (assembly GCA_034699045.1). Taxonomy (NCBI): domain Eukaryota; kingdom Metazoa; phylum Arthropoda; class Arachnida; order Sarcoptiformes; family Nanhermanniidae; genus Nanhermannia; species Nanhermannia cf. coronata Gr-Ori-00579. The sequence continues at coordinate 20,650 of JAQIXA010001566.1, forward strand.
AGAAACAAAGTATGTAAATATAAAAGAGAGTGTTTTAAGTTTTTGTTTACCATTATTGCTTGTAAATAGAATGAAGAAAATAATGATACTATAAGAAATATCGATGAAATAAATAAAAATTCTGGGTATTTAAAAGTCATCATGAAAAAATTTCAGTAATCTGCTACTATTCTATCAAGAACTGGACATTACTTTTAATTTTGCAGCTGGTTTTTATAATAAGTACATTACAAATAAAAATTTGACCTATTTTCCTAAAGGGTCAATTATTCATATTCAAATATTTATGTATTTTAAGTTTATAATTCATAAATTTTAAACAGGAAATGACTTTCAAATGATATGTAATGGAAATAGAAAGTGAATCATTTTTGGTCAAAGACTTCAATTTCAATACTCACGATTTTTTTAAAATAAAAAATGACTACTAAATAGGTCAATATTTATTCTAGTAGCAATTAGTTATTTTGTATAAAAATCAAAATAAATCTATACAAAACTACCGGTATAAATTAAAATTAGTCTCTAAATAATTTTTCTGGACTTTTCTTCAGTAAACTAATCATAGCCCATTCCAATTCGATCATGATATGCTTTTTCCATATGATCTGAATTACGCCTGTAAAAATAGAAAGTTAAGTAATATCAGTATTATTTAATAAAATAAAATAAAATACAAATAACTACTATTAGTTGGCCTATATTGTTGGTTATCTATTTGTTACCTACTCGTAAATTCGTAAATTGAGATATATTTTGGATTCGTATTCAGGCATTTTCAATCTAATAAGAACAAAAAATTACCTACTAACTACAATTACATGTTTGATAGACTATACTTATCACTAAAAAGTATAATTTTGTTGAAAAACTGAATATCTTTATTGATTAGATACAAATTTTATATTCATTTACCTACTTGTAAAATTGAGACCACTTTGGTTTTTTACTGTTTTTTAAAGAAATGAATAGAGCAAACTTTTAGTACCATTAAGTATTGTTTAAGCAAAATTATTTCAGATTTCAAAGGCAATCCCAATCCCAGTATGAAAACTGCTGCCAAAAATAAATATTAAAACTAAAAAACCTAACGAAACCTAACGAAAACTGTACGAGCTTTAGTTTTTAATGAATAACTATTTGTTTAAATTTTGGCTAACCTCAGTCTTCTGCCAACTGGTTCCAAATCTTTATAACATTTATCAAAAACCGCATCAATTGCTTTATATGCTTCTTCATCTGATACATTTCGAACAGCCTTAACGGAAGCATAAGCCCTCTGTTTTACACAATCCTGGAATTATATAAAGCATTAAATCACCATCATATTTATATTTTTAAAAAAATTATCTAATCTAGTGAGTTGCTTAATTACCTTATGAGTTTCTTTAATGTTGAAAAGTGAACTAGTGCCTTCAAATAATGAACTCATATAGCTACAGTGTACTAAATTTGCGGCTCTAATCTCAGTACAAGCTAAATGTTTAAGGTTCTTAAAATCCAAATTATGGCGACAAAAATCAAACATATGGATTAACTCATGGGAAAGTACTCCTTGAACTTTGTTTTGAGACCTTGATGTATTTTGACACACGACGACCTAGTGTTATAACATAACAAAAAATCTAGTATATATTCAGCCCATATCCTTTATGGCTAATCTTAAATTACAATTGATTCATTACTTGATTCAGAACAGGATCAAATCCTCCATTTACACTTTCTATAAAAAAATATAAACATTATAAAAAGTTATTTTAATTTTATTTACAGTTTTGAATATAAAACTATCAACATCAATATATATTTTCGATTAGATTTTTATAAAAATGTTATGATCTTACCATCACAAACTTCACATGATATATGCCGTCTTAAATCTATTGGACTAATAGAAAGATTAAATAAAATACCAGCTTACAATATGTATAATATATTTCTTAATTGTATAATAAAGTAAATAGGTAAATAACCATCCAGAAGCTGACAAGGCACCTAGCATGATTTTGACTAAAGGACCTACAATTGAAATAAAATAAATATATTAAATCAACTGGCAAGATCATTTTACAAATAACAAAATATTCTATTTAATTCAGCAAAACCCTATTTTAGCTCAATTTCACATGTATTTACAATTTTTAGGTACCTACATGAATTGGCTTTTCAGGGCTGAATTATATGAATACAGAAAACAGAGGGTATAATTCACTGACTTACTAGTTTTAACACATCTATACACATTTCTTTCGCATTTCATCCGATCTATATTCTCACGACCTTGACCTTTAAAAGCAATATCCCACCAGCTTGATTTAAATGAGTCTCCACCTAAAAAAAATATAGCCAATTAAATTAAAATGTTTAGAAAATTTTAGGTTTTATGCTTATGATAAGTACCTCTTTCTGGGAATAATTTTCTGGACTTTTCTTGTCCTTCAATGTCAACTACTGCTGGTCCAACAAATACAAAAAATATCAAAATTTCAGAAATTTTATCTTTATTGTCTACTTATACTACATAATATTATATTATTATCTTATTATTTTATCAATTTAAGCTATCGAAATCGAATCGAATTAAAAAATAAAATTTGAGTGACAGTTGGAGCTGGAAACTACCTCTGAACTCTGACCCCTATCTCTATAAACTAATCTCATGTGTATAAGCTTAATATTTCGGTATCTAGAGAGAGTTCGTTATAAAGGGGTTCCATTGTGTCTGTTTTAATGCTTAATCTTAATTTTAAAGATTATTTAATTACTCAAGTTTAAGTTACTTTTTATTTTTATTTTTATTTACCTTTTTCCGGTTCCTTATTTTGAGTTTGGCCATCAGTTTGCTGCTCTTTTAAGGCGATGAATTCCTCAACACTTGTACTACAATCTACTTTCTCGAACATTTTAATCACCATTTAATTTGATTACAATTACATAACAATTTAAAATAAAAAATACTACTTTTACAAATTTTTCGGTTTTTATTTTTATTTTTTATTTTTATTTTTGAACTAGTAGTACCCTACCCACAAAAGACTCGGCCTTTAGAATTTAGAATTTAGACAGAACACGTTGGAAAATTTTCAAGTATTTTTGGACAAGGTCATTTAGGGTCAAAATTAGGCATATATATATATCATTTGACTCGGTAGGACACGATTAGTACACCGGAAGTTGAATTTTTGCATTTACCCCTGATGGGGGGAAAGTAGCCTCCTG
>JAQIXA010001567.1:0-23855 GCA_034699045.1 Nanhermannia cf. coronata Gr-Ori-00579
TTCAAAATAAGCTATTAGTCAAAATTTGGTCAATTTGGACCATTTTGGTCAATTTTCGTCACTTTTGGACCACTTTCCGGGACAAATTTCAAAAAATCCCTGCATGTGGACCTGGTCCATGTTTTTGTTAACCGAATACAAAAAACAGAATGAAAATCGGTTCAGTAGTTCCCGAGATTACCCTAGACAAAGTCAAAAAATTGACATTCTTTTATTATAAGGATTAGGCTTTAAGGTGCCTCAAAAATAAATGGCACCGTTTAAAATTAACCATTATACATTGATGTTACTTACGTACGTACTATGTTAACTTAACTACCCGTTAGTAATGTAATTAGTTATGTATCTGTAACTAAATCTAACTAAATGCTACTTTCGACCGGTCGAAAGGTCAACAAAATCCCTAAAAAAATAAAAGTTGAAAAAAGGGCTACAAAATTCAGAATGTTAAGAAATGTAGGTAGTATAATTATATTATTATTATTATATTAAATTATTATATTATTTATTATTATTTCCTCTATAAAAAAGCTATAAATAATGATTGAGTCGTTGCAACTTTCGGTAATAAATACACCGCCAGGAATTTATTGCCAGGAACTTTCGGCCAGGGATCCGCCTGTTACCTGTAGTAACCTATGCCATTGCAATTGCATAAGTAGAGATCTTAAAATTTTAGGGGTACCCTACGTAAAATTATTTATGCACTTATCTTACCTACAGTCTACAGTACAAAATGAATATGATAAGATAAGATTGAATTGAATAGGAAAATTATACTACCGAAAAAAATGAAGACTTTATTAAGCGTGTAAGGTATGTATAGTCCCTTGAGAATTTCAATCTTCTCAATCGAACAGAAATAACATAACAAGTGTAGAATTATTATGTTTAGTCGTAGTTGTAGAGATGAACATATGGAGAACAAGTGAATAGATTGAAGAATAGAAGAATATATTTTAAACAACAAAGTCTTTTATTTATTTAACCAAATCCTTAAGATTATTTACAAGTTGAACAGCACCAGACCAAAGGAGAAGGTTAGGGCTTGGAGCCCCCAGAACCATACTCATCTGTAACATACGGATCATACCATTTTATACTCAAATCTAAACTATATATCTTAGCAGATATAGGTATATCTAAATGCTATGCTATTTTATCATATTTTACAAAACTTGTTTCATTTGCCATTTGTCTTTCAAGTAATCATTAGCTCTTGAAATCTCGTAGAGGATAGATCAGAATTCTGTAAGAATTCTGCTATGTACATTTCTTTATCTATAGAACGTAGTCCTATGATACACAAGATATCTATATATCTATCTCATACATACGGATACATAACTTCTCGTACATTTACTCGTAGTACTTACATATAGTAATAGTAAAAAAAAATTCTAACGATAAGATATCAAGTTTAAGAAAAAATCAAGAAAAAAATCTTTCCCCTTCATCCAATCAAAGGAATCTTCACACGAACGAACAAACTCGAAAAAAAGAATCAAACTTCCAAAATTAAGTCACCTCGAAATTCTCCATTCCGGATATTCCATATATGTATTGCATTATAAGTTTATAAGTTTCCCCAATTGCATGATTTTATGATTTATTCAACTTGCATCAAACATCTTGTCGTCAAATATTTAAAATCCAAAAGGGTTTTTTTTAAACTCAAACATACAGACTTTTTAAAAACATAAGAAAAAATTATCTAATTTCACTTATTATTATTCTAAAAGCAATTTCAAATAATTCGATTTAAAAATCTCTTAATTTTAAAACTTTTAAGGTAATTTAAAGTACATACAGATATAACTGCCTACTTATAATAGTAAAATTTAAAATCATGAAAAAGTAATCGAAAAATGGATAACAAGATTAAAATGTACGTCCTACTTCCAGTATAGTAGGTACATATTGCAAATAATGTACTTAGATAATTTGTACATACATAGGTAGGCACTTTATTAAAGTAGATAATTTTCTTAACTTTTTTCGAGTAAGCTATCATTATTAGTTTATCAAAGTAAAATAATATGTAGGGTACATACTGATAAAGTTATGTAATAATGAGATTATTTGCATATTTCTCCGTATACTGATACATAGTAGGGTAGTATTTTCTTAATAAGTTACAAGGTCAACATTTTTCCAAGTCTAAACTCAATATGTAAAAAAAGGATTGATAATTTAATTGTACGATACATACGAGGACAGCATACATAGTAAAGTATGTATGTATAAGAAAGGCGGTATTTTCATAATAAATAAGCATATTTAAATCATTTTCGAGTTGAAATTCTCCGAATCACGTTCGGGGATCAGACAAGTGAAGGATCAAGCAGATCTGAATTTCAGAGAAATATGGGATCAAAAAGAAAGATAGGATTTTTACCCCTGGAGCAAGTTTGGATTCAAAAAGTAGAAAATAGCGATTTCTCTCGACCTATCTTTCCCATCATAAAAACAAACTAGTAGTATGTACATGTGTATTTATATACAGAGGTTATAGCTGTACTATATGTATTTGATCTTTGCATTTGGATTGCATTTCTCTCTCTGCTTTTTTTGCTTACATTGCTCGCTTGTGTTCTTTTCTTTTCTTTGTTTTTTAGGTAAAAAAAATGTCACGCTATTTCCGCAGTCATAAATCATTCGAAGCGGAAAAAATATAAACGGGAGATCTTACTACTACCTACTACGACAGATATAGATACAGATCTATAAAAATTTCTTTAAAAAATTGAAAGTCCGAGCAAAAAATGTGTGGTGCTTGTTTCTACAAAATAAACAGACAAATGGAGCCAAAATATTTTTAAGACATTGATCATTGAACTTGGAAAATCTCAAGTCTATTTTAGGCAACCCTATAAGTACTTATCTGTACCAGTACTAGACTAGTACTTACAATTAGGTATACCTATGTAATAAGTTAGTACCCTACTACTTACTACTACTATACAAGGTGAAAAGGAATTTTTAAATTATTTTCAAGTAGGCGATAACTACCTACTTTTAAATTACAAAATAAGAAAAAAATTGAGATTTCATATATTTGTAGCACTAGTTAGAGTAATTTAAAATAACTACACATTACTACATGTGTTTCTGTTGTATGACAAGAATGTGAAGAAAGTTTTTAAATAACTTTTTTTAGGAAAAATGTATGTATTTTTAAATTCCTGAGTAAAAGAATTCTTCCAATGTATGCTTTTTGGAAATACTTATACATAGAGAGATTAAGTTGACTATAATGACTATGAGTAGTTAAGGAATGAGATATACGAGTCTGTGTTGTCTTTATTGTGATATGATTGAAGTTGGCAGTTTTCGGTTCAAGAGACCATTAAATGTCTTGATATCTATTCTTCATGAAAGTTCATTTCATGAATGCTGAGGATTGCTGGATCTGGAAAAACTTTTATTTTTTTGAAATTTTAGTACTGGATTCTGAATTCTGGATATTATGAAAACCTATAAAGAAACTCACCTCAGCCCTCATTTCACCAGAGAAATACAGCAGATGCATTTTCACACAAAAAAAACTTTGGACATTAGGGAGAATCCTTTGGCTGAATGGAAGACCATTACAATCTTAAAAGAATAATAAGAAATCCTTATTACTCATTTCATTATTGTATATACTACAAAATAATACCTACTATTTGCTTTGCTAGGTATACAGAAATCATAAGTGTCCTATCTACTACCTATAGATGATTCATAGGAATTTTGTCCAAGAAAGCTTTGATAAAAGACAAAATATTTAAAGATTACTTTCATACCTAACTACTAATACAATTACAATCAATCAAGTCCTTACAACTTATAAAAGTTTATAATTTTAACTAGGCAGGTACTTGTACGAGTATATCTTAATTTTAATTAATTTGGTTTCTTATATATATTATAAGGTAGGTATTAAAGTTTATCGAAAAAAATTGAAATATTATTAAGTATTTAGTTTGTTAATTGATTAGCCTTTTCGAGATTGTTAAGTGCCCTAATCCTACTAAATTCATTTATGAAATTTGGCAGTTAAGAAACACTCATTTTTTTGTCATTTGACTAATTTGGTCCTAGGAAATGTACCTACTATATTCTGAAGAAAAATAAGAACAAATAAAAAACTTATCACTTAAGTATCTGTAAACTGTATACTTATATCTACAACTCACCTATTACTCTTAGGTAGGGTATCTACGAGTATAAATGATGTCTAATTATTAGACTCGATATATATAACACTATATAGCTCATTAGTCTCGCTAGATCATCATCATTGTTCATGTGAAAGATATTCTTTTCGTGCTTTACTGTATCTTAGATTTAGTCTCCACTAGTAGGTACTCGTACCTTCTTGAATACAGTAGAGCATTTGTATTACATGATTAGGCGATGTTTTTTGCTTTAATTCCAAATCTAAAAATATACAACAGATCCGAGCAGAACTTGAGATAAAAACATCCCGAGAAAAAGACAAACGAGGTGAATAATACTTTTTTTTGATTAGTTTAAATACTATTACTACAATATTACTCTAGTTGTACATTTAGCTGGGAATAATAAGTGCAAAACACTAAATCTTTTTGTAGTAGATTACTATACTACTGAATAAGATATAGCAAAATACATGTAGTTTCACTTTAATTTTACCAAAATTGAAACGCTTAAGCCATCATACTTATTTATACAACTAGATCTTTATATTATGTATATTGCCTTTGTAAACAATTAAATCTCTTTTTGAGATAATATACTTCTAAAGCTTCATTTTATTTTATTTTATTTTCTTTGTATGAAAATGGGGAGACAAGTTATAAAACTTAGAAAATAAATACTCATTCTCAGAGCTGAATACTTATATCTGTATGTAATATTTATATGTATATGTGTTTATGTACCACTATATTGAGTGAGAGATGGGATAGGACAAAACTTAATTAAAAAAAGCCCTCAAAAAGAAGCCCTGCAAAAGGAAAGAAATATCCTGTTGTTAGGACATTTCTTAGACTGGAAATCCGGTTTAGTTGTAGAAAAAGCGTTCAATTTTTTTTCTATCAAATCATTCTCACATACTATCCATATTAAACTTGTACTAGGAGTACTAGACACTAGTACAGAAATAGAATCAAGAAAAAAGTTTAAAGATCCTCTTTATAAGTACCTAGTGCCTAGACTATTTCAAAATAAAACTCCCACAATATGTGTACATATATACAACAGATAGAGTCACATATAAAAATAGGTTCAGGTTTTTTTTGTATAAAACTTAATATTTATATTTACGATTATGACCCCTTCCAGTCTGTGCTGTAGCATCCCACAGGTCTTTTCACAAAAATATAATTCAAACAACCCATTAGATTATACCAACCAAGTACCTACTTATGATAGAGTTGTACATAGTACATAGCATAGATACTGTTTGCCTTTATTGACACGAAAAATATCTACAAAATATTCTTTTTTACTTTAAAATATACCTACCTACTGATACTATACTATTATACTTCAGATTTTTTTAACATACAGATAAGTATATTAGGTATTGGTATAAGTAAGTATGTACTTTGTAAGTGTTAGGACTGGAATTTAAAAGTCTCAAGGTAATACTACTATACAGATACCTTTGCTTTGAAAGTTATGCACCATCATGCTTTTTTGAGTATCGAGTTTGGAAACTGCTTAAGTTGTAAATGACTGATTTCTTAAGGTACCCATTTACATAGGTAATGGAATTATATAACGTAAATTTAAAGGCACTTTTATTTAATAACAGAGTAGGTATATATGACATATACACAGATAGTTCACTCTAATACAGGCTTTTTGAACAGAGAGCTTCAAACGGGTATGATAATAATGATCCTTTAAAATGTTTTTTATCAAGGTCACGAACTGTATCCTGTACTAATACCCTACAATATAAAGGGATAGGGACAGTCAGGTGTTTGAATCGGTTTGATCCCATATCAAATTATTCATTTCAGTTTCATTCTAAGATTTTGTGCCTGAGACAAAATCACAATTCTCATACATCTCCAAGCAGTATCAGTATCCAAGTCCCAAGTACAATAAATATATCTTTATATAAAGAATAAAGTAGGTACCTATCCTAAATCTAAACCCTACCTATGCATTACTTATACAAAGTTTAAAATAGGGATAATACTTTATACTTTAGCCCTTGGCCCTCGTATTATCAGTTACTTGCACTTTTCTATACTTTGAGTTGAGACTTAAACCTTCTCATTTCATTTCAAATGATGGAATTCTATGGGAAATTCTCATACTCTGTTCCTCATTTCTTTATACTACAAAGTACATGAGACTTGGAAGGAGGCGAACAATCAGTTCAAGTGAGAACCTCAGCGAGAGAAAGATAAGCTCCTTATTTCCAAAGGATCCAAAAAATAATACTACTGCTACAGTATATTACCTACTTACTACTTACTCTTTCTACTAGGTAGTACTAGTGTAGTAGGTATAAGGATATCTTACTCTATGTTTAAATTAAGACTCTCAAAGAAATAGAAATTTCTTGGAAATTCATATTTACCTAATAAACCTATGCTAAAAATAAAGCTCATTATTCCAACCTAAGATTGTACACCTAATCTTTCTCACAATTAATAATAGTGATACGTTATAAACTTATTATACCTGGTATACTTGGGCACAAAAGTACTAAAATAGTATGTTGAGTTTTAACTAATATTTGGCTTCATACATTTGCATATCCAAATAGCTTGATTTGAATAAAAAAAGGGAATAAAAGAGGCCCTTTAAAAAATTTATTTTTGAACTTTTTTAAACTTGTGAATTTATCTAACTTGAACTTGTGGTACATATTGTACACCGCTTATGTAAAAGAATTCTCATCAAAGAATAAAATCGAAATATGAAGTATGAAGTATAAATTCAAAAAAGTATAAATAAAAAATGAGATGAAGCATAATATAGGACATGCTTTAAGTAATAATAATGATAATGGTAAAAATTGGTTAAATAATTTAGAAGACTTTTATACTGAAAAGCAACTTACTTTTAGTAGTAGTAAGTACATAATGTATTTAGGTAGAGTATAAATATTGAGGGTGTTTTTTTTACTATAAATTGCAACCTGTCAATTTTGCCCAGATGAAGTTGAGGCAGTTGACTTGATTGGTATGGGGAAATCGACTCCTTGACTCAAAAAGGTAATCGTCGGATTTACTCAGTAGACCATTTTTGAAATAAGGGAAATTTTTTTCCGAAGAGCCGTGTAGATGAACGCACGTGATTTGAATCCTGCAAATATCCCTGCTTACACACTTTATTACATATTAATATGTACCCTACTAGTACAGAGCTAGAGTTGAGTATAGACTGGTGCCTCTATTTACCTATCACCCATCATTCTTATTTGAGACTATTTTATTATAAAGAATTCGATCGCAGATTGATGTCCTCACCCTTTTTACCTCAGCCTTAGCTCTGAATCGTTAGCCGAACCCTAGTACTAACTACTGCAAGTAGCCCTCCTGTTTTGTTCTAGTGTACATTATTTGTTGTATGAATTGTATTGTGGATGTACTAGTAGCCTTAGATGTGGCCTTAAATGTAAACGAAGGAAAATTTCAAGTAAAAAAAATCCGAGAAAGCCAGCCCAGGCAAATCAATCGTGTGATTCTAAAAACCAACATGATTTTTCTATTCTTGAATCCTGACCACTCTAGCTTGATTAAGTTTGTAGTAGGTGCAGTGCATTAAATTGCATTCTTTGCGACATACATAATAAATTTTATATTTAGACTAGACATTAGAAAATCCAATAATTATATCTCAAATTCTTATGAACTACATACTAGATATTGCACTAGTTTTACGAGAGTTATAGTATAATTACTTAATTAAATATTTCCATCTCTACCTGCTTGTATTCTGTAATCTCCCAAATTTTTATCCTTATGAAATATACAGACAAATATTAGTGTTTATTTAGTGGTAAAATGTGGATCTCAAATCAATTATTATAGAAACATTAAGTATATGTACTTACAGGTAGGTATATAGAGAAGAGAAAGTTCTATTTTTACAAAAGTTCTGAGAAATAGAACTTGAATCAATAGGATACTTTTATCTTTATTAATTGGTAGGTTTTTACTTACAATTGGTATCTATTATCTATCAGTAGGTATATTACTGATACTATTTGCAGTAGGTATTAGGTATATACCAGTAATATGTATATGTACCTACTACTTGCTATCACAGTAGAGTAGTATCCTAAGTAATATTATCTATATGGTACGGTACAAGTAAGATGTGAGGAAGTAGATACTACTTTTGAACATACTTGAACTGAGTATAAAAATCTGAAGAGTTCTTACAAAGCAAAGCAAAGGGGAAACTCTTCCTCAAAGATTTAATTAGGATCGAAGAAAATTCTCAACCAGAGTCAGGTCACGTTCTCCATGTTTACATTGGGAGACACAAAACACTTTTATTTTTGGACTTTGAACAATTTCCAAAGGTTGGTTTACAGTAGTTTTTTCTAATGAAACTTCTAGTTGTGATGGCCATCATACATGGTATGGTGGTAGAAATAAAGTACATAAACGAAGAAAGTAAAATAAAGTCTTTTTATTTATTTGACAGGTTTAGACAAAGCTAAAAGCTGAGAAAAGCTGTCTTTATTGTGCTTCTATGATCCCTGCACTTTTACTATTTATTTGTACTGATATTACATATTAACTGAAACTATACCGTATACCAAATCTTCTATCGATAGTGGCGGCATGCATTCTATATTCTCTAATTTACCACTTATTCTTATGTTTAGAGTTATAGGCTACAGACTATAGAATATAGAAATTGATACCTATTAAATATGTAGGTACTAACTTGTATTTACTTGCTTCTTTATTAGCCTCAGAAACCTCAGGAAATTGAGACATTTAAGACATCTAGTAATTAAACTAACATTAAGCTTCAACCTACCTACACTCTTAAAATAGTATCCGTAGTATCTGGTAACTCGTAAGTATAACCAATCTATCTGAAATAAGATAAACAAATTCACATATAGATATAGTAGTTTAGCCCATCCAAAACCATTAAAAGACTGTAAACATTAAATTGAAACCAAATCCAAATCCAAATCCAAGTAAAAGCAAATCTCGACTTATTGCTTTTTCTTAAGGCCTATATATGCCCAAACGTACCACGTATTTAGTGATATACATACCAAAGTAAATATAGATAGATTATAGGTAGGTCGGTATCGGTATAGGTACTTGGTTTACTTGTGTTTACCTAGACAGTAGCAAGAATTACAAATTCTTTTATAGAGAGAAAAACTTTTAAAATCAAAAATTTCCAATACCCAGAAACTTTGAAAGCATACTATAGTTAAAGTGAAAGTTAATAAAATCCTTCTCAAATTGAAATCTTTTCATTAGTAGGGATTGGGATTATCCAGGCTATTCAATTTACTTGTACATATCTAGTAGGTACATATAAGGTGACCTACATCACATGTTACCTATACATCGAATTTATCCATACTTATACATATATCGAGTTTAGACAATATGTACACATATATAACGATAAATTTAAAATTTATCTATCAGTATAGTATATATCTATACAAAAACACCATAGGGTAGGTACTTTATATTTTCCTTTCTTTTGTATTGTATTGTAGATAAATTAAAGATGATATAGCTAGTTTTCCAAAGTGAAAAAAATCGGGTTTAGATACGAGTAGTTATTTCAAAAAATATTAGTTTTAGTTTTATAGTACTTTTGGTACATATCTAAGTATCTAGAGCAGTAGTAAATACACTAGTAGTATTTACAGATAGTACATTAGTGTTATTATTTATAGAATTTGTGGCATACTTATAATAAGAATAAGAATAAGAATAAGAATAATGTAAGGGTACTTGCTCTTTTATTTGGCACTATATAACTATTATTATGTTCACTCTACATTACTATTCCTTAAATGATAATGATGGTGAAAATAAAGAGTGTAAAGATACGGACGACCGAGTCCGCAAAAAGTTGTCATGATGTCAAATTGAACGAGTAGTTTTCAAAAAAGCTTCTATTTCTGGATGAAATCTCGACTGTGACTGATTCTGAGCCTCGTCTCATTACTCGACATTTTAATTAATGGGTTTTTGGGGAAAACGACGTTTTACTCTTTAGTATGTATATAAAGTAATAGACTACAACCCATTTATGGAATTCCATAAGAACCATCTCTATTAGTACTACTAGTATTAGATACTATACTCTTAGAATATTCTTACGCAAAATGCAAATGTTTTCAAAATCTCTGAAATAAGTAGAAAATGTTTTGTCTTTGTCTCCGACTTCTCTATCCAGAATTCAAAAAAAAGTAAAAGAAAAATATACCTCACTCTTCTATTCTCTTACAATACCATCAGTATTAGTACACTTATATATTTAACTTTTATTAAGAAATCTTTCGACAAAATTTTAATACTCTATTTCTCTAAAAGCCCTCTGATCATTTGTAGGGTAATAAGTAATAAGTAATAATTTTTTTTGAGGAGAAGGCAAATCATGTTTCAGTTTCTTCAGGCTCAAAGATAAATGTAATGTTATACTACAGATATACATACAGTTCCATTTCAAATTCCAAGTCAAATAATACACATCTACCCTTCATTGCATGAGTAGTTTCAAAGAAAAGCGAACATTTCAACCAAAATTTTCAACTATGTAGTACCTATTACTATAAAGATATGAAAAATTTCTTCATCCCCATATTTCCGGTTCCATTTCAATATCTTTTACTCATTTTTTTGAGCTTTTCAGTTTTATACTTTTACTACTATGGTACATAAATATTAGTAGGTCTACAACTACGAATAAGTAGTAGAAATGATTGGGGAGAGAATTTTGGGAATTTTTAGAAAATGGTTTTGCTTGTTTGAAATGGCAGGAGGGCTGTTAAAGTCTTTGATAGAACAAAATGGTCAAAAGCTTTTTTTTCTTACTTCTCTCTTAACTATCTTATGTATGTACTGTACCGTAGACTGAAGAATAGAATAGAGTACTTTCCCGGAGCTTAGAACATTATTTCAAGTCAAAAGAATGAAAAGAAAATGATCCAAAACGAATCATAACATTTCCAGTAGCTAACTATCAGTTTTAAGGGGTGGAAATAAGAGAAAAAAAACTGTCAAGGGTGAAACCGATGACGAGTCTTGCATGACGAGTACAAGTATCTACTGATACTCATATAAATATAAGATGTATAAGTAAGCATTTTTTTCATAATTCTTACGATTATGATTCACAAAGTATGTACTACCATTACCCTACATAGTAATGCTCTTGTGCATGTGCCAGCTACAGATTTAAAGTTTGAATTTGATTTTAAGGGGAAATCCCCGAAAAGGGAACAGCATATAATAAAACACTAATATTGAATCTAGCTTTATTAAATAAGAGTAAAAATATAAATATTCAACAAAAAGTATTGATATTTTGCATTTCCTTATCTTATAAACAATACCTAGTACTAGTACATAGTAGTAAAAGGAGCAGATGCAGATGCGGAATTACACAGGGCAAAGGGGAATTTCCTATCTTTTCTCAACTCCTTACTATATATGTATATTATAGTATAATATGGATAAAAAAATGATTGTAAAAAAGTTGAAAAGAAAAAATTTGGATTTGGATCTCTCGGTGGAATTTTTGGGGATAAACTCTTTTCGCTTACTTGTCGAGACAAAAAAACTAAAACTAAAACTGATTCGAGAACTCATTGGCCAAATGTTATCAAAGTGTGTATAGTATTAGTAAAACTTTTAAATCCAGGATTGTCTACCCCCTTACTTAACACAAGTAAACATACCTCTCAGATTCAATCAAATATTTTACAAATTTCACAAATCAAATAAAATTACATAGTTTAAGCACTCGAAGAATTATATTAATTTCCGGTATCATTCAATTTTCCTAAAGAAGCAGTACAAGTACCATACCCAAAAATTTTCCAAAATCTTAAAAGCTTGTTAAAATTAAGATACTTTATCATTACAACAAATTAGAAAAAATTGAAAATATAGGATATTACCTATACTTATCTACTTATCCTTAGACATGTAAATTATAGATTTTGAAAAAGTTAAATCAAAAATCCCAGACATATAGGCACTAGAACTGGCAAAATGTATGTTTACTCGTTCGTATCTGTAGTTAGGTCTAGTCTCTAGCGTGCACATCTGTCGAAAGTGTTTCACTATCAAAGGGGCAAAATCTCAAATACTTTGTTATGTACTTTACATAGGTATGTATGTCCCAAAATAGGCAAGGCGAGAAGCATTTGTTCAGGATAAGGCCCAAATTTTTGGTTTAAGGCCTTAAGCTCAATATATACTACAAACTTAAGTATACAACTATATGTAGTAAAACTTTTTTCTTCACAAAATGTGTGATGTGTTTCTACTATAATATAAATATAGGGAACTATATGCAAAAGTATTAAATTGTACTGTGTGTTTGGTTAGATATAAAAAATCTTTGTCATCTGATTAGGCTACTTTTACCTACAACTATGTATAGTTACCTAGTATACCTATCTATAGGTATATACAATAAGGATACCTTTTCTTCAAATGATCTTTGCCTACAAAGTAAAGTTGTTCTCAAACTGCATCTCAAATCTCAAAGATTTTTTTTGAGTTCAAATGGGTGGGCTCAGAACTCAAGAAAGTTCAAATTTGAGCTCGAATCACCAGAAAAATGCATATACATGTAGTATAGTATTCGTAGTACGTATGCTAACGTAAGGGATCAACACTTTTGTCATCTGACAGGATTTTTCTGGAGTTGCAATGCAATTGAAAATCGTCAATTTGAAAGATTCTGAATTCTGAGACGTGATTTTTTTTCACGAGTGTCACAAAAGCTAAAGTCTCATCAATATTATTTGTTTGTACGATGATCTACTGTACTAGTACGAGTACTTACTCTGTACGGTGCACAATGCACCAAATTAAATTTTCTCTTCTACAATCTGTTGAAGATTTAGAATCCAAATTTAGAGCTTAAACTTATTGCTTTTGAAAAGTCCAAGTGTGTACTAACATACTTACATTTACATATAATAATAGGAACTAGTATGTAGATATACCTAATAGATTAGATAGATTAGGAGATACCAAGACCAAAAGAAAGAGCAAGTATTTGAATAGATATTTGACTATCCGTAGTTTGGAGTTTCGAGTTTAAAACTTAAATTTAAAGCCTGAATTTCAAGGGTGTGAGAATTCCCCCAATCTCCAATTGCACCATAAAGCAGTCAACATGGTAAATAAAATAATATATCTAAAATTCTAAAATATAAAGTAAGGCATCATCACAACAACAACACAGTCCCTGAACCTTATGTTCGCTTTTAAATTTCAAAATTGAGACCAATTGGGAATCACAATGAATAAATAAATGAATGAATTACGATGCTTTTTACACTTAAGTACTTGTATAATATAAGTAGGGTACTTAGAATTAGTAATAGGGTATTCTACTGATATATCAAAATTAAACTCATAAAATTCAGTTTAAAGAGTGGAAAAGATTAAGTTCAAGAATTCTAATCACTTTGTTGTGATTCGTGCCATATCATATTAAACCTCAATCACAATCTGAGGAATCTCAACCTCTTTAAATTGTAAATCTGCTCAAGAGTTTATAATTTTTGTGTAACATAACCTCAATATGTACATACATATGGCACTATACACAGTATATTACTGATATGTAGGGTATTAATATGATAATTGCAATTTTTTATCCGTATTAAAGCATTACAGCATTATATCCTTTTCAAGAAAATGTTCTAGGAAGGATTATTTTATTTATTATTCACGATTCACGACAATCCTTTTAAATCAGATTGCACAAGCAAAGTATAACTATAAGATATTAACCCATGTGGTATATTTTTTATCATGACATACTAGGCATAAAGTACAATGTGCAATAAAGCATAGCATGGCAGATCAAAATCAGATCTTAAAGTCACATTCAAGTTCAAAGGTGAGTTTACAATTAACAAAGATTGTAACCTTATTCAAATTATTAAAGGGAATTTTCATAGTGTTCTGTAATACCTTAATAGTACTATGTGATTCTAAACACATTTTATAACTCAAGTTCGAATCTCGAATTATAATCATTTTTGCTAAGGAATTCTGAACCATTTTCTATTCATCTCCAAGTCTATTCTTTACCTAAATTATACCCATCACAAATGATTGAGTTCTTCAATCCACATATTTTTGTAGCCAGGGTTGTATATATGTGTTCTTACTTGATTTTAATTTAGAGAAAGCATTCTATGATTATATGCCGACTGATCTAATGCCAAAATTTATATTTTTAGGCTAAATATATTAGCATTTATAATTTGGGCTAGCCTGTATTGAATCAGTGTTAGGATTGCACCAGTCGGTACGCTTCATTCTTGATACCTCTTATAAATACCTACCTAATGTATTTATACAAAATTTCAAAAATTTGGCAAGATTCACGATCATTTTGAAAATATTTTTATGATTTTGGCTACAATATTTTATATCAGTAGATAATTAATTTTTTTTACAAAATTCATCCCTGAAGTCATAATTTATTCTTATTTAGTGAATATCTATTGACTATTGTATACTATTTCTGCCTATTGTGATTAAATAATAGGTTCAAAGAGAACAGAACACCCCCAACCCTTTACAATATACAATCAATATCTTTTGAATGTATAGTCAAACCACTCGACGAATATTCTGAGTCAAGAGATCAATTCAAATGCCCAATTTACTATATTAAATATATTATTTAGCTATATTACTACAGAATATTTACTACATTCTTAAAATTTACAATTCTCTACACTATATTTGGCAGTATACAGTTGGCTCTCTTTATAACGTCTTCATTCATAGTTTCAAAATGTCACTGTCAAGTTGATAAATCTCTTCAATTTTCTCAAATCTTTATAAGGTTACATGTCAAATCTATTTCTTTGTACTATCATCCAGATAGAGATTGCAAACATTTCTCTCCTTAAATCGCTCTAAAGAGGTTTTACTCTACTAGTAATATTAATATCCTACTCAATTCTTTGAGAACAATACATAGTATTTCCCGAGCAAAATAAGACTTGGATGGATGGATCAAATATAAATCTATTTCTCCCATAAATCCAAATCTACAATTCTAAAATTGTTCAAAAGAGCTTGAAGCGAGTGTAACTTATCCTTTGATTTTAATTTCAGAGAATTTTAATGAATATTACAATTACCACCATGGTATACATAAGTACATACAATAGTATTCTATGAATCTACTACATAGAATATGTATTCATTAAAAAAGTAATACAATAACAATAATTGTAATAATACATGGGTAATTTCAATTCAAAAATGTATAAAATACCCTCCAGCTCTTCTCCTAGTACTCTTGATTATAATATGCAACTTATGCCGTGCAACTTTTTAAATACAAATTGTAATTGCAAAAGTAATACCCATATATACGAAGTACATACACAACATAAATACATTTCTTATCACACATTTTCTAATGTACTATTAGAGGTTTTTGTACCAAACATACCTATGTAGGTTTGTTACAAGAAAAATATAAAAAAAAAATGTAATTTATATAGTATTGTACAACATGCGATTGCAATTGCAATTAAATTCCTTACAAGTTACAACGAGCTCGTGTGTGTCCCCATATAAAAAATGAATAAATATTGAATCACTAAATGTGTGAATAAATACTCGTAGCTCGTAACTTGTAACTTTAAACCCCGACTTAGAACCATTTAATACTTATTACTATTACTATGTACTAAGGTATACTATGTATTAAGGTAAAGGCCAAAGAATGAATTTTTTTAGATCCTAAATATATTTTTAACAAGTCCAAATTCTAAATAAGGTATGTATTAAATGCATAAGAGACACGTTCTACAAATATTCTGACTCTGTAAGCCAGAGGTAAGTTTTGAGTTTAGGGGGGATTTTCTATATATCGTACCTATGACTCTACGACCAAATTTTTTTTTTGTATAAACTTCGGCTCATGCTCTCAATTTCCCCTATATTGAAGCTATGCAACTCAAACTCAAACTGGATTTTACTTCTAGTCAAGTCCCTACACTTCTAGTGTACTTTTAGTGTATGATATATTAGTAGGTATATGGAAGTGAAATATACACAAAATCATATAATATTATCCAAGTGAAGACTCGACTACGGTTCTAAAGGATAAAAATACCCTTAAAATATTTTGCCATTCTCCCTTGGTCCGCTCAACACGAGACATGTCTCTCAATCGAGCTCTCTAAAACTCTTAAAATTCCAAAAATTCTCATATATCAGTATCAGTACTAGATAAGTTCTTACCTAGGAGTTACAACTGACGTAATACACATTGAAAATTGAAAGGATAAATTACCCAAAGTTGAAACGAGTATTGAGATATTTACATTATGTACTTTAGATTTGCATCTAACAATACTATACCTATAGATAGATAGGTAGGTAGTAGATGTTGAAGAAAAAAATAGACAAGTTTTGTGAGTAGAGAAGCGGCGTAATTCGTGCGTTTCTATTTCTCAAATAATTAAATACAACCCCTTCTACACTCTTACTACTAGGATAACTATCAGTGTCAGTACTATTACTATTAGGTACATGAGTATTTAATATAATTCTTAAATGGTAAAAAGTAAATCCAGAAGCTCCAGTGAAGAAACTACAGTATAAGGTTGTGGTGGGTGGCTTCAACCCTTTGTTTATTTATGAGAACTTATCTCTCTCTCGACAAAACCCAAAAACCCATCTGCTCTTGAAATTCGAAATTGAACAAGAGTTCTCAGCTCAGAAGAGTTTCAGTTCCAAGTGAGTCTTCATAAGAAGCAGAACAACTGGCTGTTCCTGCTGAATATTTTCTGCAATTATTTCAAATTTGCTGGAATTTTGTGCTACAAAGTTTTATCATCATCACCGGCAAAAAGACTTGAGTAGGTATAAGATTTTCCATTTAGAAAATACCTACAAGTAAACATAGTGTATACTGCTATTCAAAATTCTCTGGATACAGATACTGATACTTTGTGTAAAAAAGAGTTTGGTTAATAAACGACCTGGGTGCGAAGAGAATACTTAAGTTAATAAGATCTAGACTAGTAGACTACTTACACACTCACACATATATACCTAGTACTGTATAAGTAAGTAGTCGTTCTTTGGCCAAGTTTTTCTTTATTTATATGTGAATTTTTAAGTGACTTTGGTTTTGGTTTGGAAATTTTAGCAGCTTCTCTATCTCTATCATACATACCAGTACCAATCAGTACTTACAACTTGTATTAGTAGGTAAAGATATCCATGTGCAAAGGTCTTCAGAGACAAACCATTCAAAAGTTGTTTTAAAATTCTCAATGATTTTTTTCGCCTCAAAGTTTTGCTCTACTAGTGTACTATGTAAGTGTGTGTATTATTCAAGGGCTGGAACTAGATAAGGTCGATGGTAACTGATTCTCCAGCCAAGTCCTTCATCTGCAGTTAAATCACATAATTTTCTTCAGATTTCGAATGTCCTAGTTTTTCTCTCAGAATCAGTTTGATTTGAGAATTTGAGAAAAGTTTAAAAAAAGTCTCTTGAAATTGGCGTGTGAATTCATTCCTGATTCTCGTGAGGATCTGCTATCCAAAATCCAAACTCCAACTCCAAACCAAACTCTGGCTCTTGTGGAACTTCAAAGGAGTCTAGCCTCACATAAAATTTTACTGACCTTACACGCTTTGATCAAAAAATCAAAAGACCTAACCACACCGCTAAAAAGCTTAAAAAATGTAAAAATACAAACTCTGCTCTACTGAATGTGAATCTGAATCTGAACCTCAAATCCAATTCAGTCAAATAGGCAAAAACCACAAAACTGAAACAATTTCCCAGATTTCAGGATATTTCCCAGTATTATATACCATAGAATAAAGTGGTAGTAGCCATTAATGGAAATCGTTAACTTGTAATTAATTCTATCAAAATCAAATGCAATACACACCTAATCACAAACATTAGAAAAAGTTATTTCCCATGAAATCCCAACAGTGTTCTATATTTTAGATTAAATAAATTAGAAACAAGTTAGTGTAAGCTTTATTTCATGTCAACCATACCACGAAACGGTGAAGAGCGGTTAAAGGGCAAAGTTTCAATTAAATAAGTAAAAATACATAATATTACATATACATATATATATTTAACTACACTTACACTACTGTCGGTAGTTACACATGTACGAGTGCAAATAAATACATCAAGATTTAATAAAGTCGTTGTGTCGGCGGTTGGGCTCAAAAAAGAAGGAAAATAATTACAATAATAAAGAATAGAACGACCTCAATAAATCAACTTTGAACAACATGCCACATTAAACCTGTGTGTTAAATGCACAAAAAGCATTTTATGATTATATTTGATTAATATATGTATATATAGTCAAAATCAAAGTCTCTCAAGTACATAGTAACTACTATTACTAGTAAAGTGAGCCAGATACATAATCAATCCACTTAAGCACTTACTTCAATTCAAAATCCAAATTCAAAGACTTGTAATCTCTGCTAAACAAGATTTGTGCATTCTAAAGATACTTCTAGGTCTAGGTATATGGGATAAACCTCAAATTTGAAAAAAAGTAGTATAAAAAATATGTAAAGAGCAGCTGTATCGAATCGTGGATAAAAAGTATCAAAAAAAACTTGCACAAGAGGTTAATTTGTTTCTTATTTCTCTCAATCAAGTATTAGTATCTCGATCTTTCTGTTTAAAGTTTAAAGTAGATGAACGTGACGTGATTATTTACTTGTTGTATTATTGTCTATTTTTTTGTGGTTTAGAATGAAATGATCTTGATATTCTATTCTCTCTATCAAGCATAATAGTACTAGATAGTACAAAGTCATTACTTTTAAATTCATAAATTTTTAAAATCGTTATAAAAGTTTGTTCATTACTAGATTGTAGTAAGTACGTACTACTTAAGTTTATTTAAACATTTTAAACTCTTTCTCATTTAATGTCGAACTAATTGTGACCAATTGTGTGTGTTGTTCTCAATACCAAATTACCCGTATAAATATACTTTGTGCAAAGTAGGGTACTGTATTACTACTTACTAACTACTACTACTACAATGACTATTAGAGAATCGTGTAAATGGTTCAAAATGAAGTTCAAAAGATTCATATTTGTGTAAAGAGGATGGGTAGTACTACAGTAATTTGTAGAAATCAAAGGCTTAACTTTTTTGGATTTAAATTTAGTTCGGCATTTTTGCAACAAAATAAATCAGATACTTCAGATAATACCGTCCAAGAAGAAGAATCGACAAAATCCACTCGAAACCTCTCGAATTATCCAATAAGATAAGAGTTGAAAAAAAAGAGAAAAATCAGCATCATTATGATTATCATTAGGAAAATGGTCTGGTACTCTGTATTTGCCCTTACTCTCATCTCGATGATCTCACAGATCACTGTCTTGGCCTGTCCTGGGGCCTGTGTTTGTAAATGGAAAGGCGGAAAACAAACGGTAAGACCCGAACTTGACTTTGCCTTATCAGCCAAAATCATCAAAAAATAATTTATCCACTTCCTAACCCCAGCCCTGAGCTAAGCACTGATACCATATAATACAATACAATAGGAGTAAAATATAAATTCGTCAAGATGTACATACTTGATAGAAACGAAAAGTTGAAATTATTTTCAAAGTTCAAATTCAAATTCAAACTCCAGAATAATCATTATCCACTACTTATGTAATACGAATATATTTGTACATACTTACATACATATTACTGTATCCAATTAGTATAAGGTTTATAAACCAATCGACCCTTTATTGCCAAAAATTTTACTGATGCTTGTGATAAATGTAAAAGATCGCTTTGTATAATTGAAAAAATCAAAATTTCTAAAAATTTCTCAAATTGTATACGATGACGATTACTAACTACATTCAAATTTTATATGCAAATAAGTATATGCAAATTTTGTCAAATTACAATTTTAGAAAAGGGAGATATTTTTTTAATTTTTCAAAAATTTGATTTAATTTGTTCATAAATAAGCTCTGGATATTTTGACTAGAGCAAGATTCCAAATGTCAAGTAGGTACAATTTGTATAAATGGTTGACGTTAAATTTTTATGGCTCAAGTCAAATTTAGAACTGGTTAGATATGGGGTAGGTATGGTGAATTAGTATAATTTAGTATAATTTATATGAAAAGTTGAGGCTAGAAATACTTATGGGTTAATTGAATCAGCATTGAATTCTCCCTTGCTTTACTAATAGGTATATTCTGTAATGCCTAGACTGGTAACCCAAGTCAGGGGCCAAGTCAAGTCAAGTAGAGTCAGACCAGCAGGCCAAAATGAAAGCCAAATCCAAAGCAAACCAATTGAATCAGATCAATAAAATCTTATGGACTCTCGTCTACTTAAAGACAATACTTTTGAATAAACTTCCATCAATTTAATTGCTCTCGAACATAAAGCTCCTTTTATCCCCCCCTTCAAACATTATTTTCCATCTGATTCAGCGCCTTTTCACCCACTTCATATTTAACTCACAATCAGCAGGAAAGACTCACAAACTTCTACTCAATTTTTTGCAATTTTAATCGATATTCTAGATACATTTTAAAACATCATTTCATTTAAAAAAATTTTTGTTTTATAAATATAGGTAATATAGCTTTTTGAAAAAGTAATTATTAACTAGGTGTTTACACTTTATCGGAATTATTTTAGAAATGAAACATGCCCAATTTCTGAAACAAAATTTTTGATCTTTTCAAAGTAAAATTTGTCCTATTTTAATATGTGTAATATTTCTATTTTTTTCAAATTTTTCTATAAACAGTATTTGTAAACTTATACTGTGATAAATATGGTTTCCATTTGTGAAACTTTCCCACTCAAATTCAGGCTGATTCTAAAATCGTGAAAAAAAGAGAATAAAATTGTTGGTAACTTTTCCGACTCTTAAGTACATGTGTATAAAGATGTATTTATTTAGCCCTATCTTGTATTTAATTACCTTTAGTTGAACTTTTTACTTTATACCCAGTTAACCATCTCTATAAAGTAGTAGCACTATATATTAGCACTATGTGCTTGTATAGCTTTTTCTCTATATTTGTTCTCCAGATTAAAAGACGGTTGATTTAGAATGAAGAAAAATAAAATAAAATAAAATAGAACCTTAAAATAGTTCATTCTCGTATTATCTACTTAGGGCTTAGGACTTAGGTATGTATATCAGTACCTAACCTACTGGTACCTATCTACGATACTAGGTATATTTTTCTCTTATTCTATTTCTATTAGTAGTAAAATACGAAAAGACCCAAGTAACATATATGTAGGTAGTACGATGTAATATGTAGGTAGTAAGAGGAAAGAGGGATAAAACTTTAAGCTCATTTAAAGGAGAATAAATCTTTTGCAAAAAAGTAAAGTATTGAGAAAAGTAGGCAAAAAAGAGCTCAAAAAAATTCTTTCTTTTGACCAAAGAGAAAAGAAAATAGTCAGTTTGAAGCACCTTACACTACTAATACAGTCTACAGTAGCATTGGAAAAATAAGTATTTCTTCAAGTTTCCTCAACTAAACTACTTTTTTTTAAAGAAAAAAAAAAGAAATCCCTAAAAGTTATACGGTTAATATCTATAATAGGGTGGGTAAACTCTTATTTATATCCCGACGAGAAAGTGTGTATACAAAGTAAGTAGAAAATTGGACTTTTGTAGCCAACTTCAGACTTTGGAGTCTGAAGTGCGTCTTCAGCTTCAGATCTTGATATCTCGATCATTTTCAAGTGTACCAAATTCACTCAAGTAGTTAAGAAAGCCAACAAAAATATCAGTACAGCAGCAGTATACTGGTAGAGCTGAATGAAAGAAGAAAAGTTTCTCAATTTTATGCTTTCTCTTTTTATTCAACTTTTTTTTACTTTTTTACTTTTCTTTTGGATTGCAGGTCGAGTGTCGTAATCAAGGGCTCAGCTCACTGCCGGAAGACATTTCGAGCGAGACTCAAGTGCTCGACATTTCCGGGAACAAATTGAGAATTTTGCCCAGAGGAGCCTTTTCCAGGGCTGGACTTCTCAACCTCCAGAGAATTCACCTGAGAAATTCAAAACTCTCCCAGATCGACAACGGGGCTTTTAATGAGCTCATTAATCTTGTTGAAATTGACCTGAGCGAAAATCTTCTCACTTCCGTGCCCAGGGAATCTTTCAAATCGACCCCTTTTCTCAGGTAATAATCCCACAACACGTGCTTATTACTTATTCTTATTACCAAAAAACATGTGTTAAGTTATTAGCTTTTTAATAAGTACCCTACCCAATTTAAAATTAAAATGTACCTCCTGTAAGGTATCCAGCAATATCGATACCAATTTATTTATGTCTACAAATTATAGATTATAATCCAAAAACTCCATTTGAGTAATCTAACTAATCTAATCGTAAGTTAATAATCTAAGTATTTCTAATTCAAATTACCTTATAAAAAATAATTGATAACATTTTTTAAATTGAAAAAATGTCGAATTTCTCCTTTTTAGAAAGCCGATTTCTAATTTTGCAAACTAATTTTTTTTAATTGTCAAATTTTTGGTAAATTTAGAACTAAATTCCATTTATCAACTACCTACCTATTTAGATACCTATCAGTAATTTTATAAAAAAATTTTTTACACATCTTGTTTAATACCTATTGAAAGTAATTCGATCGATTGATTTGCCTGAATGAGTTTTATTCATTGCTAAATTTCCTTCTTGTAGACTAATATGATTGTTATTTTGATAAAATTGAAACTGAATTAACTCTTGCTGTGTATTTTTGTGTATTTTTTAGGGAATTGAATTTAGCAGGGAACCCGCTTGTACATATAAGAAATGGTGATTTTGAATTCGTCCCTCAACTAGTGAAACTTGACCTGAGCGGATGTCAGCTCGTCACAATCCACAATTATGCATTTAATCAACTTAGTCTTCTTGAGTCATTAAAAATCAACTCCAATCAACTTAATATTATCAGCAATTCGACGGTATGTTCATTTCAAATTTCACCTCTATTTCCTCCAATTCTTTTTAAATATTTTAAAATTTTCCTCACAGTAGTTATGCATGACTTGGCATTAAAATAGAATAATATTAAATTTCACATCAAAATATATGCATAAGTTAAAGTACAAATACCTATATTCGTAGCATCTAATGTAAAGATATCTGAACCTGAAAGGAAAATGGCTCAAAAACATCAGAGATTCGTTTATGTCAGAATTTGATGAGCTCATCAAAAATCAAAAAATATGTAATTTGAAAAAGGAGAATTGAGTAAATAAAAAATAATTGCTCGCATTTATTTTATGCTTGATTCTTTCCTTTTACGATAAATACCTATCTAGAATAGTATACAATAAACAAATACCTAGTACAAATAGTACAAGTAGTGCATTAGAATTTATGCAAAAATTTGATTTCTACTCTGATGTTCAATATTTATTGTAACCTGATCCATGTATTTGGATTTGAAATATAGAGACATTTGTTATTGTAATAATGATAGTAAGTATTGTCTGAGGCTAACGAGATCTCGTTAGTAATTTAAACTACATAGGTACTTACATACTACTGTAGATATACGAATCCGGTAATATGGGACCGGTTTATTTAGGACCGGTGCAAGAATGGACCGGTGTAAGAATGGACCGGTGTAAGA
>JAQIXA010001568.1:0-23850 GCA_034699045.1 Nanhermannia cf. coronata Gr-Ori-00579
TCTCCATTTGATGTACATAATACCCGTGAATTAAATAGATATACAATTTATTTTTCATTTCAGACATGGTTCAATCTAAAAAAAAGTTTGAAATTATCAAAATCCCAATACTTAGAGGCTAAAGGTAAAGTATCAAGCCTAAAAATCTCATTTTGATCTCTAAAAAGTCACTTTATAAGCTATAAAAGGTCTAAAAAATCTCTCAGAAATACAAATATTTATAAATATTATAACTTTATTAGCCTATTTGTATCTTAAGTACCTGTGATTGATTACAATCAAACTTCATAAAAAATCAAATTGTAATGCTCTAAAGGACAAATTCAATCAAAATATCAAAAAAATATCAAAAAAATATGAAAATTTAGAGGCTTAAATGGACGTTTAGATCTTTTTCTATCCAAAAATGCTTCACTTTTTAGCTCTGCAGATTCTGCATTTGATAATTTTTGGACAATTTTGCCTTGATCAATTTTAGGTAAATTGAAACCTTGACCAAAAACCTGTCGTAAATAAAGTAGCTGAGATTTAATTTTTTTTCGAATTGAATTTGATTTGATTTGAACAGAGGGCTAGTGTAGATACTAATACAAAATACAGTAGCTAATACGAGTATAGGTTAGTACAGTATTTTATTATCCATTTTTTATTGTAAGGTAAAATTGTAAATCCTTTCCCCATTGGCTTTTGAACATGTACATGATGTGAGTGAATGACAAGCAAGTTTATTATATTATTAAGGCTTCAACTCTAATTTGCTTTTTCCCTTGACTATTATAATATGAGAATCAAAATATTGTATTCTTCATCTCTCACCTATGTATTTATATCCATTAGTGTATTCAGTAGTGTAATAATCCAAAGTAATAAGGCCTTATCTCATTTCAATTTCAACCCTTATTGTATTTGAGTATAGGTATTTACCTTTAAACTACTAGTAATAGGTATTATAGAGCCTTAAAACTTTTTTTAAAAGTTTAAAAGCAAACCTATGACTATTAGTTTATTACAAATAAAATAGAAAAAATTAACCTAGTCATGCTTCCTTTACAAATACAAGTCTAATAACTGAGAACTTGATCAAATTCCGAATTGTCCTTTTGTAAACTGTATTGATTAGCATTATACTTACAACACTTGCATTTTGTTTGATTAATAGCCCTAAGATAAATAAATAAAAAGAGATATTCATGTTCGCTTAAGAGTGTATTTTGAAAACTGATACTTGCCTTTGAGGTAAAATCTAAAGTAAACAAAATTAAGCTAGTTAATTTTTAAGAATTTTAATGGGATGTTAAGAATATATCTATAAATTGAAGTGGACGAGATTTCTAACGAATGTAAACAAAGTTGGTGTCAATCTATATAAAATGCATACTATACTATTACTCAATTAAACCACCTTTAGAAATCTTTTTTAAGAGTTTTTGAGCTCAAAATGTCAGTTACTTAATTATTATAAAAGGTAGACTAGTTTTCTCGCACTGGTGAATCAAATAAAGACTTCCAACTTTATTTAGAGGCTTTTTCGACCTTAGCATTTTAAATACCCACTTTTCAGTCCTTAAGTATATGATGTACTTTGTATTTAGTTAGGAAATCAAAGTATCGTAAACATATTCACAAATAAAATATATTGATATACGAGTATGAAGAAATTTACTAGCCATAATGGAAGATCGTACTATCTATCCTTTTAAATTTTCGAAATTTTCCCCATTTGACATTTGATTCGGAATTGATTATTTCAAAATATCTTCCTAGATTTTGAAGAGTATTAATGAATTACTGTACTGATATCTTGTAATAAATCAAATATGAATATTTCAATAACAAGTAGTAGTAGTTGTGAAAATACCAGGCATCAGGGTAAAGGATTTAAAAGGCAAAAAAACTTAAATCCTAATGCAAACAAGTACAAAATAATTAATGAGATCAAGAGAGCTTGCAAACAAGGACAAAAAAATCTCAGGTTGTATGCTCTACTGATCTTACTGTGGAATTATTAGGGATTACATTTTTTAATATTTATATTATTTACATGTACTTATACATAGTAGCTACCTAGATACTTATGGTATGAATAATAATTTATTTTTATATTTTAAGCCAGGATGTACATACATAGTACTACAATGTAGTATTGGATCCTAATGTACCTATGATACACTTGCACTTTATTATTTAGAAATAAAATAACCCTAAAATATTTATAGCCTTATATGGTATATAGGTACTGATACTTTTATCCAGTTCTAAATTTTTAATTTTTAATTTTATCCAAGGTCTCTATTCTTTATGCAAGTTACATGCAACTTTTATAAGTTTTAATACTACCTTAAAGTATCTAATGAGGTTCAATAAAAGGCCCTAGATCATCCTAAAAAATATTAATAAATCCTACAGCCTATAGCTAGCTACCTTAGAACTTTGAGCTGATCTTTGAGTTTTTTTACAACTTGGAAATTCTCATTTTGAGTCATAATCTCTGGTAAAGTATCGTATAAATCATTTAAAAATTTTACTACCATTACCCTTTGTAATGTATCTAGAGGTCCTAGTACTAGGACTAGATACTCTAGGTATATTTTTGAATCAATTTGAGCACTTTTACATGTGATTTTTGCATCTTCAAGGTAAAGATAATAAGATTTTATGATTAAACTTTTTCAGATTTTTCAAGGGAAAGTTATGATCAGCAGTTTATGCCATAAAACTCAAATCTCAAATTTAAAATTTGAGATTTGAGTCGCAAGCAAGATGATTAATTCTTTCATTTTACATGACATTTTAATGCATTTAAATCCTTACTTGTGTGAACCTACGAATGTCATAACATATACATACTTGGATAATGCATTTAGCTATGGTTTATAAGATTCAAGCCTATACATACAGTATTATAAACTCATTTGAATTCCTACAACTGTCTATTACCATTTACTATACAGTAGAGTAAAGCTTAACTTTCTCAAATTCCAAAATAATCCGAATCTAAATTCTAAATTTCCCTAAACAAATCCTTATTACGATTATGTGCACTTGGATGCATCTGCTTTTGGATACTGAACTGATCCAAAAGTTTTTACCCTATAATTTTTATATAAAAATGTAGTTCACTTTTTTCTACAGAATTGATGGAAAAAAGCAAAAAAAAAAAAAAAAAGTTTTTGACTCTCAAACTCAAAATGCTGGAAAAGAACAAGAACCGTCAAGAAATAATAATTTCGAAATTTTTCACAAGTTGTCATTCACGCTCCGATGATCTTTTCAGGTTTTTTTCGATGCTAACTATAAGGAAAGAAACTTAGGAATATCGGGATAAATGGTTGAAATCCTCCCCTTTTTACATACATATTACTCAAAAAATCTTTCTACAGAGTACTAGTTAACAAATACATACTAGGTGTATGTACCCTACTTATAGTACCCTACCTTAAATAAAAATACTGTAATAGGTAAGAAATAGGTTAGATTAGAGGTGTTTGAAAAATCAGGGTGGAAAGAAATATCTGGATCGGATAAAATTGGTTACCCCTGGACTTGGCATTTTACAAAAAATTTTGGCCGATTTGATTGGATCAAATTCAATATCAAACCGATACATATTGAACCCTATACTTATATACTGATAC
The DNA here is from genome assembly GCA_034699045.1 of Nanhermannia cf. coronata Gr-Ori-00579. Classification (NCBI taxonomy): domain Eukaryota; kingdom Metazoa; phylum Arthropoda; class Arachnida; order Sarcoptiformes; family Nanhermanniidae; genus Nanhermannia; species Nanhermannia cf. coronata Gr-Ori-00579. The sequence goes on from JAQIXA010001568.1 coordinate 3,636, forward strand.
TTATGCCAGTATTATCTAGGTAGGTACCTAGTACCTACTTAAGTATATCTAGAGTATCGACATACTGTATTTTTATAAATAAAAGACAATCTTGCTCTACAATTCTAAAGAATAGAAAAGGTCGGTTGATCAGTGAAATCTTGATCAAAAAGCAAGTAAAAAGACCCTTATTCAAAATCTTTCAAAACTTATAAAATTCTACCCTAAAATGATTTGGTTTACATGTTTTACAGAAAGACTTATTTACTTAAGTACTTGCAGGCTGTAAGTAAGTAAATAAGGCTTTCAAGAATTTAGTAAAGCTCGAAAATCTTAAGGTTTTTGATAATACGATGGACTAAGAAAATAATCTTTAAGGTAATTTTGCAAAAATTCATCATATAATTTGATTTCTGACATTTAAAACTTTAGAAAATTTGAAATTGAAATTCGAAAAATTCAAAATATTTGAATTTATGCCTAACTTTGATATATTTTTACTTGCAAGAATTGCATTATGTAGCTTGATTTTGAATTGAAATCTACTCTAGATATAAATAGTGTACGACATGAGGACAAGAGAATTCGTTCCTTGAATTCCCAAGGATCAAAAAAAGATCTGGTTTAAATGAAATAGGACTTAAGAATAAAGGCAGGCAGGGCAGGAAGGAAAAAAAGGAAATAAGGTTCACATTTACAAAAAGTACAAAAGGGCCCAAGTATTCCACCCAAGTACCAAGTATAGGATTTTAAACTTTAAAGGGACTTTTTTTCTTTATAGAAATTGATCTTTTATTCTACTACAGTACTATACTACAGATATTTCAAATTTTCAAATCTCAGGACTCAGGACCAGCAGTCCAAGATACATTATAAGTCCTAGTAGATACTGCAGTTTTTCTAACTTTTTTTCCGCATTTGGATGTGACTTAAGACCAGTGACCAAAATTTTGTTATTGGACATATGGTCCTTTAGAAAAAAATTATGAAAAAAAATGACACAGATTTCTAGCAAGTTTTTTATACAGATACTTTATACTGGTAGTACCCTAGTTGAAATGATATAGGAGTTTCCTCTGGAACTAAAAAGAAAAGTTCTTTTTAAGGGTCCTTATGTGTACCACAAATGGGCATTGTGAAATTTTAAATTTAAGAGCAAAGGGTCGACCAGTCAAGCCAAGCCAGTCATTATTTTGTCGACTCGTATTTTATTTCAATAATATTTCACACTGGTTGAAATTGCAATCTTTACTAATAATAATAATATGCTTTGTTGGTTTTCGATTCACCATAGTATATAGTAGTACTACATATATGTATATGTACTTACTTATGCAATATTATATGAAAAAAATGAACATAATTCACAATTCCCGAACTGAATTTTTAGATCTGGTTTACGACACCTTTTTTTGACTTTACTATTTATCCATTTACCACCTCGTGAGTCATTGATTTCTTCTATAGGTATATAAAGGACACTTTTTTCGCATTTAATTATAATTACTTTTTAAAAAAGGGACTACTACAATTATGATGAAATAAATTATCAAATAGGCACATAGAGATTCCTAAACTGCTCTTTTGATCTGTCCTCCTATATAATTTAAAGATTTTTATGTTCTTTTATTCGAATAAAATCACCGTTATTATTCCCATTAAGGTACTTTATGTACCACTATCTATAGGGCTGTAATTTAAAGTATTTATGACCTTTATTTCACATATCTAATGAATTAAATAGTATTAATCTTTTTTTAAACTCTCTAACTTGGTATTGGTAGGTATAAAAAGCTATGATAAATGTACTATGATTATAATAAATAATCAATAAGTAGGTACTAATCCCATTACTAATAACTTATGTACTTTTCAGCTTGAATCACGTATTCTTTTATTTGAGATTTGAGACAAGGTTGAACATAAAAGCTTACTAGGGACTGACTAGGGAAGTAAGTTTGTAGATTTGTAAGTAATTATAATCATTTTTTAGAGAAGATTAATCTGATAATAATTACTCATTAATAATTTTTCAGTACTAACTACCTACTCAAAAATCAAATGTAAAAAACTAATAATACTTACCCTATAGTTTACAGTAACCTACATATGCCATAACAGGAATCAGTAATCAAAATCAGAAGACTAAAATGCATTTTTTATTGACGTACATTTCCTACACGATTACAATTCACGTAAGTTTTTTTTTAGTTTTTTTAGTGTAATTTGCCAATTACAGCTAAAATTTTTTAGTTTTAATGGAATTGGAATTGAATAAGAGTTACACTTTGCGGCCAATTTCTAATCATTGTTAATGGCAAGTTTTTGGGGGAAAACCGCATGCACAAAAAGAACGCCCAAATAAATGCAGAAATTACAACAAATTACTAGTCAAAGTTACAATATGACCAGCTTTGGGAAAATGGACTTTTTCTTGTCCTATTACAAGGTCATATGGTTCAGTTTCAGACCTCAAAATTTCAAAATCAAAACAAAAAATCAAAAAAAAATATTAAAATCACAGACTTTTTCAAATAGTCTTAAATATCTTGTAAAACCTTGTACAAAGTAGGTATCTCGATCTTGAAACAATGCTAAAGTGATCCTATTTTAACTGGAAAGTAACAAATTCATAATTTTTGGCAGAACTTTTGTGGAACTATTACTATTACAGTAGTAGTAACCATTAGAGTAGAATAGTTAACATAAGTTTTTAGGGAAAAAGTTTGGATTTGCAATTTTGGTTTTATTTAATAAAATATTAAAGTATCGATGAGGTCTTGTATACTATGAAATGTTTATTATCGCGGTTCTCCACCCAAAATTCATATCCGGTGTATTATATGTAACCAGTATCTAAATTTCATATCAATGTACAAGTACCTATGTACTAGTATATTTTAATCCAGATCATGATGGGTGGATGAGCAAATTTAATGCTAAAACTAAAGTAAGTATTATTATGATCATCCTTTTACTATTATATCTTGTTAGGTTGAAGTTTCAAATACACTTTCGGCTTTTGAATTACTTTCATGCATGAGATGAGTTTCGATCCTGATCTGATCTGATATATTTACTAGTACAGCTACCGATAGTATCCATCTACTTTGTATTTATTATCCACTGAAACTAAAACTGAAGCTCTACTAGCTTGCAAAAAATTTAGGCTAAAAAGAGACTTTTTAAACTGGTCAGATATAAAAATATCTGAATTTTAAAAAATCGGGAAAGCAAATGCAAAATTATTTGCCAAGCATTTTACATACTAAATACCAATTAACTACCTTTAAATATTTTAGCAATTTTTGTCCAATAATTGGTACTTTGTCTTTTAACCGCTTAAATATTCTAATAATTATAATATTCCTATCATCTTACTATACTCGTATTCGATCAGGAATATTCTAAAATTTTGATCTAATTTTCAATATTTTACTTGAATTTTGTGATTTGACACTCTAACTATTGACCAAATTGCACTCAAAAAATGTACAAAAAAAGACCTGAAATTGAAAAGTCTAAAAAGTAAAAAGGGTTACAGTGTAATGTAACACTTATTTACTAATCCTATAGTGTTTGCACACTACTTTATTTTGCTTTTTAAATCGTATCAGTATCAATATACGAGTATAGTAGAATAGAATACATGGACTTTCTCGCTTTAACTAAAAGTTAATATTTGCAAAATGGAAAAAGCTACCCAACCAACTATGATATGATAGCTCTTGCATAAGTAAATGGGTAGAAAAAAAAACTTTTCAAACACAGTACTTACCTACTCTGTACTTGCTGAATTTTGCATTAGATTTTGCATAAAGTACTGAATAAAGTCCAATTTGACTCTGCAGTAACTACTCGCAGTAGATAGTAGTACTACTCTGTATATAAGGTGTTAGTTCCAAGTTCCAAGTAGCTTAAAATTTTTATAGGATTCCCATCTCCTCAAAAATAAGGATTATTATGTCGTCGAAAAGTAAGATTGGAAAATGCTATATATTATTAAATGTGACCAGTCGAGAAAAAAAGGACCCTTTGTGTCTTTTTACACTTTCTTTGAGATTCTAAAGTCAATTTTATATCTCTAGGTACTACTACGAATACTGCTGATATTGTTCCTCAATTTAGAGAGCAAAATTTAAAAAAATCTTGCAGTCTTTTCTACTCGTAGGTATACTTTAGAGCTCAATATCTCGAAAATGCACATTTTAAGCTAAAGTAGCAAATACTACACTGTACATTACATTTATTACAAAGTATAAAAGTATATCGACCAAACTGAAATCTAAAAAACCATAGGTCTCTGTAGTATTACCTTATACTAATGCCCTATCTGTAATGTAAAGATAGGTAAGATTTTTTTGTAGAAAAATTTGAATTTTTGATACTTTAACTTGTACTTTAACCTACTTTGCCAAGTACCTAGTTTGAATTTTTGAATTTCTTAGATAATAATTTGCATTGCAGTAGTCAGTATCTAGTAATAGGTAGTAGGTACTATTACTATAAGAGGAGATATTATTCCAGTAGTAAGAATACTGCAATATTACAATAATGTTCTACATTTTCCCTTTAAAACATATTACATACTTACAATTTTACATTTTGCCCTGAATTCTGAATTCTGAATAGAGATAAGTGTATTCAGAGTTCAGGAAAAAAAAATTCAAAAAAGGTCCTTGGCTTTACATTACATTACATACTTGTATGTAGGTACATTGAATTGAATAGGACTGACTAGGCAAGATAAAATGAATTTGGATTATTGTGTCCTATAAACATATTTCACCTTTAGACAAGTATGATAAAAATAAAGTATAACTTTTCATATAAATTCTCTACCTGTACTTATACATACATATCAGTAGGTTATAGGATCCTTAGAGTAAATAAGTAGTCAGTAGGTAAATTTAAAATGGTTTATGTTCGCTCTCCATTTATAAAATGTAGTAGAAATTTATTATTAAGGTGCTTACTTAATACCATTACTATTAGTATTATAGGACCCTTAAGGCTCTCCTTAGTCTTTAGGTAAGTAAATTATGATTCTAAGGTTCTATAGGTAACTTAAATTATGATTTTTGATGTAAAATTTATGAAAAAAATACATAAAAATGAGCACCCTGCTGACGTGAACATGACTCTCATTTCTTTTTCTTTAAAAATAATTTTAGAAAAATTATTATTATAATCCTACCTAATTCTAATAGATTATCCTCAAAAATCCTCACTTTATTTAGGTAGGGTACTACTACTGTAATATTAGTATAAAAGTATGTGTCATACCTATTTATGAGTTTATAAGACCTTAACTATAGGGAACAATAAGACCACATAAACCAAAAAACCATCAAAAAGTCAAAGTCAAATAAACCAAAGCAAAAGCAAACCTTGGGGAAGGTAGTGAGTAGTGTATTCAAAAACTCTTATTGTTGACAATCATATCATCATAAAAATTGAAATTGGACATCATAAATTAATCCTACCTATATAGTTATGGTATAAATCCCCACCCTAGTAGTTACGAGTATAGAAAAAAACCTATAAACTAACCTACCTTGACTCACTTTACCTTACGATTAGTATAAGGTCCTTATGTAATTTAAACTTTGAAACTTTTAAGTATCTACCTACTATTTAGATTTTAGATTGAAAAAAAGAGGGTTTTCTTATCATAGTATTTTGGGTTTAATTCTAGGTACTAGTGTAATAGTGTAGTAGATAGAAAATGTGACTAACCTTTAAATTGTAAAGGACTTGATGCTCAATGTTTTCAAGATTTCAAGATCTCAAATCTTCATTTAAATTCTTTCTTTTTCTTTTTGCCTCGGTCTTAAATTTAAAGGCCCTTGGGTTGAAAAAACACAAAAATAAATGTCAAGTTCTCCACTTTCTTTCCTTCAGGTCTTTTTTGGGTCCTTTGGGGGATGAGGATTTTAAAAGTTGAAATTGTAGTAAAAATAAATTTAAACAAACTTTGAAACTCTTGTACTTGATAGTAGTTTGATTCTTTTTTCTGGTGATTTTAGATTGAATCGAATCGAATTGAAATGTATATATCAGAATCCATATGTAGCTGGTAGTATTGTTAATAGTATCCAATTTACTATCAAAGAAGGTAGAAAAAACAGGGCAAAAAAAAGATCAAAGTGATGCTCTCAATCACTTTTGAGAGAATCTTGTCATATCTTTTTTTGAGTTTTGAGTAGAGAAGGGCAATCTATCATCGATCATGAACTCGAACTGACTACCATAAAAACAGTATAAAACTTTGTAAGGTATAATTCAAAATTCAAAACTATTAATATTTTTATCATAAGTATCTAACTATATGAGTACATACTAGGCAGTGTGTAAGTTGAGATTTTTAATATTTTGTATTTGAAAAACCGGCAGTATATGGTACTGTAGTAGTGTATGATGTTTGTAAGATAAAACTTGGGTATTTTGTATTGGATATTCTTACATAGATAAGAAAGAATCAAGGCAATGAGAATTGGATAAAAATAAAAGATAAGACCAATAGAATAGGTATAATGTATTCAAATGTATTCAAAAGGCAAATGTTTCCAATCTGAATCTGTCTTGTCTTTAGTCAAATAATCACAAATTATAATTTTCTAAACCATAAGGTTAAGTTGAAGTACTGGTAAAGTATTATTTTACTTTTTTTTGTACTTTTTTGTGGACGTTGTGACTGAAGAATAAAGTCTGAAATATATTTATATTTTGAACATCTGCTTCTTCACTTCACTTACTTTTTTATACTTTCCGGTCCCTTAAAGTCTTAAAGTCTTAGCCTTGATTTGTAAATACTATGAAACCTTGATGGTGGTTTGATCAGATAAATGGTCGTTTTTATCAAGTCTGGAAGAAATTAAAATTGAGATTTTGAGTTTTAAGAAACACGCACTTGGCTTATATGTGAGGATTTTTTTAACTTTTTTTTGGTGGACACGCTTATACATTAGGTCAGATCTGGTCTGAGCAACTTTAGATACTGAATCTGATCTGAGACCTGAGACTTGAAACCAAAAGCTCGAAAATATCCAACATACATAGGTATTACATACATGGTACTACTCGTAATACTAGTAAAACTCGTACCAAAAACCAAAACCTTCTCAAGTGAATCTATCGTGCGCTTGCCTTTACTATTACACTATTACGATTTACTAGTACCCTACGAGTATTTTTAGGTACATTTGCTCACATAAGGTAGGTACCTACAGATATCTGTATAGAAAAAGTTGAAAAAAAACTCGAATACTGGTAGAAGTAAGTGTGAGCAAAGTAACCTGGCCTCTGTTTTTTGAAGCTAAGGCTCGATCTTTGAGTCTTTTTAAAGCTTTGGAACTTTGGACATATACCTATCTACATACATAGTATGTAGGTATTATAGTTATGTTATAAAATATAAGAATAAATACATGATGAAATGTCCTTAAATTCATACCCCTTGCTGAGATTTTTCACTAGTCTCTAGAGGCACACGACGAGACAAAATTTTGTTCAACTTTTACACAAAACACTAGTACCTACTTATACGAGTACAGTAGTATGAATATGCACATTTATAAAAACAGTAAAATATAAAAAAAAGCATATTTACCTTGAACTTGAATTTTATCAACTTTTCCAAGTTTAGAATGTCAAGTATGGATTTCTCCTAACAAATTAGAAAATTTTAGTTAAAAATATTTCATCTCCTTAAAAGATAAACATTCAAGTATGATAAACATGGTACAAATTAAGAACTTGAGAAAACGACCTATATTTTCAACAAGTTTTGACAATTTTTCTTATAAATTTTAAAAATGTTGCCCAAATTTCAAAATATTGATATCAGGTAATCTGTACTATATTATAAGAACAAGTAAGAGTATGGAAAGTACAGATACGAGTACCATAGGTAAATTAGCTTTATGAAATCCCAGAATTTCTTTTTTTTTGCATGAAATTTTGTCAACTTTCTCAAGTCAAGTGGTACTAACTAGGAACCCTATGTAAAACTGCTAAAAATTGGATGGGGTCCAACTGCCATTAAGTTCATAAATGAAATCGGACATAAATTAATTCTATCATCAAGCGAACCAAAATCCAAACAATTTCTAATCCAAAAAATCAGTATCGTGATTCAAAAAGGCAATGCCACCTCAATCATAGACTGTTTTCCTACAACAAAAAATTTAAATAACTATCTATTTATGCTATAATTCTAATAATTCTTTACCTTTACGTCTTGTAAATTACCTTGTTCAAAGTTTGTTTAATTTTGTTAAATAAAAAATGTCATCACATATCTAGAAGTCTAAAAATTAGAAAATTTAGAAAAATTAGAAAAATTAAAAATTGCTTTTAACATATCTATTTTCTTGAAATTTAGTCGATTTCACTTATAAATTCTAGAAATGATGTTCAAAAGTCCAAAATATTGTCTAGATATAGGTAGGTATTCTATCCTTGTCGTAAGGACAAGTATGGAGTATGGATATAGTAGATATCTGTACATTATGAAATCACATAATTTTGTTTTTTGTTATATCAGCTTAAAGTATCTGTATTCTGTATACTTACTGTATCACTTATCTTATGACACTTTCGTATTTGATTTAGAGACAAAAATGTTTTTAAAACTGGCAAAAATTTGAAAAAAGATCCTTTTTACTTTTTTCTGAGTCTTTTATAAGCAAAGGTGCATAACACGAGTTGCATTGAGTCGAATTTGGCTGTTACCATTTGTAAATAACAGTAGTAATGTAAAGAATAAGGTTTTTAAATTTTAAAAGTCTTTTGATGGATAAATAATATAATAATGTAAGTACAATACTGCTATAAGTATACTTATATGTAATGGGGAAAGAATGGCTAGATTTACCCTCAAATACATAAAGAAAAAGACTTTGAAAAGCTGCTGGTCAACAAAAATAAAATTTAAACTAATTCTAACGATAAGAGAAAGCGAAAAGAATTTTTTCAAGAATTTAAAATTTAAAGGGACTATTTGCTCAATGGTCCGCGTGAATTCAGAAACTACTGCCATATTTCTAAGCCCATTTACCTTTAATGCCAGTTTGTATGTAGGTACTATTATTATTGTGGATTACATTATAATGGATGATAATTTGTATTTATGCCCTATATACTGTGTAAGACCTTATCTGTACTCGTACCTTCAATTTTTATGATGAGTCTAACAATACTGATTAGCAAATAGCAAACCTTTGTACTTGCACTTACACTATTCTATTGTTTTTTTTACTACCTAAGCTATTTCAGATTTCAATGGACAAGCCATTAAATTATAAATAGAAGAAGTCTTAAATCCCCCTTGGACTTTTACATCTCAATCTTTTAAATGGCAAGTAAAGTTGTAGGTACTTAAAGTAATACTAAATTTTTTTAAATACATATTTGTAATGATTGTGTCTTTCAAGATATTTTTTCAAGAGATTATCTGTAGTAGTTTATTCAAACCTGATTTGGAACTGGAGAACTATGCTACTTTTTTGATTTTTTTCACAGTTGAGCAAGAAAAAACACTCCAAACTCAACCCAAAAGAAAAATATTGTAAAACTAAGGGCAAAATTTGGTTTTTAGAGCTGATTGTAATGAACAAGTTATTATTTTTCCAATTATTTTTTTTTTAAATATATCTTTTTAGACCAATAATAATAAGAAAAATGCTACCTATAAATACCTAAGACAAAAAATTCAAAATTTGCTCATTCTTAAAAAGATTCGACATTTTATAAAATTTTATTTAAAAATTGCATAATATGTAAATCTTGTACTACAATATAGGTAAGATTAGGTTAATAGATTCTACGAAAAGGTAAAAACCCTCAAAATGAGATGATAAAAGTCTGAAATTCTTCCAATTTCTAAATCAAGTGTATGCTTACTTGTTTTCTAAATCATTTTTTTAGTAGTAAATAATAGAATAATGTGTACAATTTAACGACTAATTTCATCTACTCTCTATGTCTATAATTAAATGTGCATTGGTTTCCATAATGGCTTATTATTTTTCATTTTTCCAAGTTAATTTGACCCTTTATACTTTATGATGAGCTTTCTAGAGCCCTTTATACTCCAATAGAGATTTTACAGATTGCTCTGTCGATATGAATAGATTGTAAAATCCATAAAAAAAAGACTTTTAAAGACTTTTCTGAGCCCACCAGGAGTGATCCTTAACTTGTGTTTTGAAAACATCACTTATGCATTAACCACGGGAAGTCACTTCTACTCTGGTTTAAAGACTTTGAAAAGTTTGACTAAATTTTATAAGGGATAAAAGGGGTGTTTTTTTTCACCGAAATAACCCTTTTTTTCCTCGAAATTTTTCAGAAATGTGAATCAAAAATCACACACACTGTATTGTAAGTACTGTATGACTGTGTGACGTGACAACTGACTCATCGAGAATGGGATAAATGAATGCTTTGAAGCTTTGAAATGTGAAAGATATATAAAAAAAATTTAAAAATAAAAGGAGTCGACAGTTTGTGAGATACTAGGCCCTTTGTTTGGTAAAGTGTAAATTTTAATTCGGCATGGAATGTAAAGGTAAAATGTAAAACACCATAGTGGTCCCTTTACCTATATAATTTTGTACTACATAGTACTAGTATCTGTAGTAGGTACATACTATGTTGTAGTACATAATAGTAAAACAAGAGACAAGAAAAAGGGACCTTTGTCACATAAATTATGTATAGGTGAATGGGGATAATATGTATATCGTCGTATAAATCGTAGAAAGATACAGTTTGAAACTTACTTTCAGATTTTTGAAATCAGTACCTTACTACTTACAGAGAATCAGAGGATATTTGAAACTTTTAAGGACATGTGACAGATTTGAAAAATGTCAAATGTCAAAGGTAAAGTAATTCAAAATTCAGGTTTTCAGAATCAAAATCTCAGCTTGAGGATCTTACAATTAGTAAAAACGGCTATCTTTCATTAAAATACCAGGTTCCATTTCCTCTATAGATATCTATCAAAATACAATCAGATTTATTCATAAAAACCAATACCTAAATCACTAATTTTGAGATTTTTTTAAAATTATCTATTTGAATTTTTGAAATAATTTTTATATTTAAACTCGATTTACGCAATTTCAGCTTTAAAAATGACAAACTTTTTTCAAAGATAATTTTCATTGAGAGCTGTCACATAAAATTGTAAATGTAAACTGTTTAGTTCCATACTTGCGTAATAGTAGGTAAGTTAATATTAATTGCATAATATCGATGATTATATAGGTCTCTATTTGCTCAGATTTCAGATTCATAGAAAACCGATCAAAATATTAAATAATTTTTCGATTAAATGACAATGGTAATACCATACCCACTTACTTCATGAATTAGGGGGTTAGAGAATTGAAAAAATTAAAATAAGATGCAAAAGAGTTTAAGTAAGGGTTCTACTGTATCAGTCTAATAATAATAATAATAAGTTGTATATTTACATGTGTATGAAAGGCACTTGCATAACTGATATTTAGATTACACACAAGGGCAGGCAAAATAAAAATTAAGGGGCCAAGAGAAAATTACTTACACAAGCCTTGAGGCACAAAACATTGCCTTACTTACATGTTACACATGTATGTAGTAAAAAATAAAATAAAGTTGAGCAATTCCCTTTAATCTAAACTGATGTTGAACCTACAACTACTACTATTAGTATTTTACCATTAAAAGTAGTTGATAGTAAAATACTACGAGTATGCTAGTATAGTAAGCCTTTTCCATAAGTCCTTTAGCAAAAAACTGAAAGCCAGGTGCCCAAGTCTGAGATTTTGTCAGTAGTATACTACTAGTTATTATGGTGTAGCCTGGTTCTGATTTTGATTTTGATTTGATAAAATTTATCTAGACCTTTATCCAAAGAGCAAAAAATCAAAAAAAGGAAAATAATCATATCCATATCATTAATTTTTCTAACTAATTTAATCTAGTAATTTATATCAAATCCCTCATAATTTCATCGAGATTCATAAAAAGCACAAAAAATTGTCTAACATTTTCAACAGAAAAACTTCATTTTTGAAAAATTATCGTGATTTTGAAGTATGTATTCGATTAAGGCTTAGTCACTTCATTAGGTAAGTAAGTAATACCTACTTAAAAATTGAATATTGAAAGAAAATTTTTCAAAATTTAAAGATTCTAAATTAGCCATCAATTTATAACTTGTATCACCTTATTTCAACTGAAATAGACTTAAAAAGAGTTCGAAATCAAATAGAATTTTAGGTACCTAGCACAAATCCAAGGGTCAGAGGTCAAATGCTCAAAACATTTTTAGGTTTGTCTCGAAAACCGTCATCTAAAAATTAGATTTTATTGAAATCAAGCCAAAAAAATGTGAAAAATTTGTCAAATCAAATTATCAAACTACCAAATTTTTGTACTAAAACTCGCATATTATTTCTATTTAGATAGGATGGTTGAGTTTTCGATCTTATGATCCGAAATAATGTGAATTGATCCATGCTTAATCTTGCCTAGATACCTTTAAATACATTATACAAAAGTATTCTATACATAAGTAGTAGGATAAATTACATTACATAATATGTATGCTAAGGGTACACAATCAGAAAAAAGTTTAACTTGTGGCCAAATAACAGTTATACTATTACCTACTATAAGAATAGAGTAGGACTTTCGACCAACAGACACAATTTTCAACGATTGAATAGAAAAAAAAGATTATTTTTATTTATTCGAATCGAATTCGAAAGACCAGTCAGGTCCAGGGGGATAAAATCGTAAAAAAAATGTAGAAATATAAGGCAAGTGCATCGAGCCGTGATCTAAATAGCATTTTATACATTCCCTGACTAATACTTGTTCATAATATATTTATCTATTTGTTCTGGCTACCTTTGTCTGATTGAAAAAAATGCATTAATACAATACTATTAGCTTTATACTTTCAGTATAATGTATCATTTTTATTTTAAAATTGGCTTTCTGTATACTTTTCGATACAATAGGTAAGTATACATGCATTGTAGCCCAGTGATGAAATTGACTTTATCCTAAATAGATCTCAAATTACATTTTGATTCGAAGCTTTTTATTTCACTGACCGAAATCACGAAGTACCCCTCATAGTTTTTGAAATTTCAAATTTGTAACTGTCAATTAGGTACTAGGTCCAAACTGGAAATGTCCAAAAATCGATAAATAAATCTAAAATTCTCGATAAAAAGCTTATGCTTGTCATTGGAAAGAGCCAAAATTAGACATTTAAAAAAAAAATATTAGATTTAATTTAATTTCCAACTTTTCAAATATAAGAGCAGATTTCTAGGCTCTATATGCAAATTTCAAAATATTCTTTGTACCTATTACATGGTAAATGGTCTATTCAGCTCCAAAAAATCCGATTTTTGCTTTTTTGAACATATTTACTAAATATTTATGGTCAAAATATGCTTTTTTATAGCTTAAACATACCCTGCCTAGATGTAATATTGTGAAAAATTGGGAAATTTTATAATAATCTTACAGACAGATTTTTTTGATCTGTACTGCAAAACGGTCTTTTGACTAGAATTTTGAATAGAATGCTTAATTGAAATTGAAATGTACTTTTCTATCTTTGTTAATTGAGAAATGGATTTTGTACAGAAAGGGTTAAGCTTAAATTAGATTTGATTTTTGATATCGTCCAAAAATACTCCCCCACTGTAATCCTAAGAATCAGAATTCACACAAAATTCTGAGGATGAGTTCAGAAAAGAAACTTTTTGGTCAACTTTTTTGTTCCATTTGAGTTATTATGTTTGAGAGTCGGATACTCCCAGCACTTTACTCTTTTTATAATACTTTAGGTACTTTTGTTTAAATCTATTGATATTTCTTATTTTCCTTTAACTCACACAAATGTTCATGCTAAATGGTAAGCCAATCTTAGAAACAACTTATCGTAGTTTCTTTACTTTCTACCATTATTTGTTTATACTTGTACAAGAATCAAGATCTCGATCTCATTGTAAAATATCTAGAAAATCGAATCACAATTTTTAATTTTAAAAAGCCGAATATATCACAATATTTCGAAATATGCTTTGAAATCACTTAGATTTTACCATTTTTGCTAAATGGGTCCGGGATTTGTGCATGAAATGGAAATGCCAATACCTTGTTCACAGCTTTTGTAGTGTTATATCGAGGCAAAATTAAGCCCAAAACTCGATTTTGATAAGGATTTTGGCAAATTCCCCTCCAAACAGCTCCAAAACTGAAGTGGAAATCATCAAAAAACTGATCATTGACCCCTAATAACTAATATTATGTATTTATTTTATTTTTGGTACTTCTTGACACTTTAGAATATGCTCTTTTGACCAAATAAATCTAATAGATAAATAAACTCTTTTGGTCTTTTTTTGGTAGCTTTTGGTTCAAATTATATTCTATCAAGTTCAAAAGTTGAGAAACCCTTTGCCCGTATTCTTACAATTACTTTTTAAGTAATATCGTAATCGTAGTAGCTATCCTAGGTACAAGTTATCAGTAGAGGTACTTAAATTATTTTGGCTCATCTGATGCTACATTTGTTTACTTATCCTATTAGCTAACTCAACTTACTAGAAAGATCTTATAAAAGTTAAAAAGTATAACTTTTCCTAAAGGTACTTTTTACACTTCTAGATATTCTGTATCTGTACTAGTAGTAAATCTCATGGTTATTTGCCCAAGCCTCGGACTCGAAACTCAAATACCCCTGAAAATATCCTGAAAGTGTTTATTTTACAAGAGATTTACAGCTTATCAGATGAGAAAATTACCTTTGATTTAGACTTTAGACAGAGATAAAAGAGCTTCAGTCTTGAAATTGCCCATTTTTCTTCTTTTTTTTTACAACACTTATCAAAGATTTAGATACAACTTTGTAAGAAGCGAGAGGGATACTCGTAAGAGAAATGAAAATAAATCGAGATTGAGACAACCAAAATTCTACTATTTTACATGGAAAGATGGACATTCAAGTTTGGATTTTGTCAGATTCAATTAATAAAAATGATATGTAAAAATGATACATAGTATTTAATCAGCCATGGTTTAAAAACAGAAGCTCCATGATTTATAAATGGATGTATTGTTTTATGAGGTATTAGTTTAGGTATTGTTGAAAAAGGGCTCGGGTTCAAAAAAATTAAAATTCAAAATGAGACTCGCAAGTCGCAAGTGCATAAAGAAATGACGAGTCATTATTTTTTGCTGAGTAAATAGTAAATAGAAATAAAAACCAAGCTTCCGTTTCACTTCCAATGGATCCTGACATTTTGATAATAGTCAAAATTATCAAGTGATATTTTTCTTATAAAAGATCCATCAAAATCTTCATTTTTGAGCCAGCTGATAGCTCGTTTTATTAACTTTTTTATATTTAACAAAAAAATATATCCATTTAATTACCTTTAACGAACACGGATGCATCTTTACTGAAATTTGATTCGCATTTGCTAGTAATTTTCTGAAAATTGACTTTCAAAATTGTTACAAATCCATTTTAGAATAACTAGGGTACTAAAATATGGATCACAATTCACTCAAGCAATGAACTTTTTTCCTTTCATATACTCGTTTTTTAGTATAAAATTTTAAAAATTTCTAATTATCAGTCAGACTTACATTAGGTATGTAATCTAGTCTAATAAAGGGCTTGAAGATCAAATGGTCATTCAGTTTACTCTGGCATTTGGCAATTGGTCTGATCGACAAGTTTCATTCTCCAGTGAGAATCGATATTTCATCGAAAGCACGAGTAGAAATCAATAGGATAAATTGTAGTCTACTCTGGCCCTGGCTGGTGTGTATAAATAGGAATTAAAGACTTATTTTTTCTCTAAGCCTTACGAGCATTTGATCCACTTTTATATGTCTAGGTAGTAGAGACTTATACAGATCATGTAATACAGGTTAGGTGTAAGTTGTTCACGAAAAAGCACCCGAATTCGAATTCTTCTAAGAAGATTTGAGTTCAGATCACGTCAATATTACTGGAGAATTTGCTGCAGGGCCAGAGTGCAGATGCACATAAATAGACAAAAAAACGAAAGAAAAAGAAGGATTGCCTTGGCCTTGTACCATACTAGTACTAATGCTTAAGATAAGTTAAAGTTAGTAGATTTTGTATCTATGAGTCTTTGAGGCAATTTTCTAATCTGCCAACTGTGCTAATGCTAATAGGACTGAACGATCTTTCACAATTTCTCTAAAAAGTCTGCGAAGAGTTAAGAAATTAAGTTGGGGAAATCCTGAGGCTGAGAATTTGATCTTTGAAGAGAAATCTTGGTCTTATAGATTGAAAACCAAATTTGATAATTTGCTCAAGACTAACACAGATCTTTGAAATTTTCTAAAAAATATAGGTATGGTAGGGTAGGGTACTTGAAATTGATAACCTTAAGCCTTCAAACTTTAATGATATTTTAAATATCTAGGCATAGCACTTCATACACATAGAAATACTAATGTATCTAGGCATAGGCGGCACTATCTACTAACTACGATTACAGTATAGAATGTCGCTTTAAAAACATTTTGTGTTAATTTTCATTTTTTAAATTAAAAGTTATTGGTTACATCAATCCATTCGTATTTTGTTTGTCAATTTGTTACTTTTTTGGTTTGGTGAAGTGTGTTTTTTTTCAAAATTTGTCAAATTGACATTTTGATATCTTAGGAAAAAACACATGGACCTATGGTCGATTTTGTGAATATTCGATTTATCATTTTTTTCTGATGCACTTGCACTTGTCAAAAAGTCAAAACTTGAGTCGAAAGTCAAGTCCTAGTCAAAGGGTGACTTTGATTATTGACTATGATTACCCCTTTACATTTTATAGTGAAAACAACCATTATGTAGATATATGCATATCATTGAATTGAAAAATATTTTTACATTTCACAACTACTACCAGGGTAGTGCAGAGATGGGATAACACGAGCCCCTAAAGTGCTTTAACTGTGCTTATGATGTAATATTTTGGAATAACAATAGATACCTGTAATATTTCTGTAGAATAAAAATAAATGTAAAATACACATCGACACTACTATTACCAACACCATAACCATTTCGTAAACCTGCATGAAATGCATTGAAAATCGATGTTGACTTGAAAGCTTAAAAATGTAAAGAAATTGGCTGTCTTGAAAAGCTTCATCTGGAATTTTTCCCATCGATCTTGAGGGTTCAAAATGGAGAAATAGAAAGAAAGTAGATACCTAATATCTACACTATGATGATGTAATGGATAGTTTATATAAGAAAGGTAAACTAGCACCTACGTAATAAAAACTTTGAACAATATTCCAGAGCTATTCGTTTCAATCGGAGTTTCATTCAATTGAATTTTTTTAAATTCTATTAATTTTTTTTTGATAATTCTCATTAAAAACGAGATTGAAATAGAAAGAGAAAAGAGGGTCTAAATATCCTTCTCTATTTTACTTTTTGAAAATTAATGCTAATTTAGGACATCAATGTGATAATTCATAGTATTCTTATGTCGTATACTTAGGTCTATTCTATCCGCTTCGTATATTCTGGATTTTTAATTGAAAATACTCGAATTTGTTCGTTTGATGCTTTTTTAACCAATGTAACATTTTACTTGTGAGTTTAAGGTTAAGGTCTAGGTCTGGATCTTGAATAAACCCAAAGTATGTAATAATATAAAAGTATTGCATTATAGTAGGGATATTCATCTTACTTTTTCTGCTTATTTCAAGTGTAAAGGCATAAAATATTAGTATCTATCTATCTGTAGTAGTACTAGGTATCTCATAAAATATTGGATCTTTGCACAACTTAATGTCTTTGTTTGCGGTGAAATGCAAGTTTGAAGTTTTGAAAGTGATTTCAAATTTATAAGACCTAGACAGATAGACAGTGCATAAATACTTATGGTATAAATACACATGAACTTTTCTTAGAGAGATTTACTTTATTATCTGTCTATCTTAAAACTACTAGTACCTACTAGTACTTGTATATTTCCCCTCTCGAAGGAAATACACATGCATCGGAAAGATGTCTAAATTTCCCAAGTTTTGCACAAAATGAGTTTTTCGAATTACAAAGTTCAAGACCAAGTATGGTACAAGTACTTTCATTCAAAAAAGTTCAAAAGGTTTCCCCTTGTACTACTATAGACAGACTACAGTACTTGGAAATTTTGTAAACTTCATCATAAATTTGGACAATTCATCATTTTCATGGACATTATGTATAGAGTCCTTTCAATTTAAGTATTTCAAAATATTATTATTACTATTACACAGAGTTGTATTACATAAGCATGTGTGCTTATTTTATGGATCATTTCTTAGAAGTTAAGGGCGTGTCACGGTATACTTGTACATATATTGCCATCGTTAATATCCGGTTCAAAACATCATATTTTTTATAATAATAAGTCTTTAAAAAATACAAAAGTTCTATTGATAGATTTAATAGTTGAATGATTTTTTACTACCAGTAGGTAATAAATTTATAAGTGATAATATTGATTGTCATTTGAACGAAGGCAACATTGTCAAAATTGATTTTTTAATTGAGTAATTGGCCAATTATTGTCAATTCAATAAATTTCAAGGTCAATTTAACTTCGAATTTTAACCAATTATCAGTTTAGTAACAAAATAGTCTCAAAATATCGGTAGTGTATAACACGGATACTTTGGTGCTTTCTTAAATTTTATAAAATAAACAAAAATCATACCATACATAAATGGAAAAATTCTAAATTTTTATACCATAGCATAGGTAGTATGTAGATAATGGTAGGACTAAAATAGTCTGAAATTGATTGTCAATTTACGAATCAATGATAAAAATATTCTCTTAAAACATTTAAGTAGGTACATGTGTTTTTTTTTGATACAAGTAGTAGGCTATAGTGTACTGATACAGATTACTGATAGTGTTTTGAGAAAATTTGAAATTATTTGTCAATTTAAGTTTAAGTAAAATTTCTGGATTACGATATAGGAAAATACAATTTTAGACTTTTTTTGTATAAAGTAAATATTTTCCAAGATATTTTATGAACTATCAGTTATGAGTAAGAGAACATAGTAAATATTGTCAAAATTCATACAAGTATAAAATGTAATTCCATATTTTATTTAGTGTGTAAAGTCTAAGCTTTCCACTGTACATAACGTATCTGTATTGGTAAAAAACTGGAATACAAAGTGTTTTTTATTCAGTTCAGCAAACCCTTTAAAAGTACCTTAGAAAAGCTTATACTTTGCACAAGTGTACTTGGAACTTGAAGTCAAGTCAGGCAATAAATATTTTGAAGTGAATTTGAAGATTTCAATCTCACCTGAACAATGTTAAAAGTAGCTACTGAATTTGAACATTTTACATAAAAACTTGAGACTCGAGACTGGAAATTACATCAAATTCAAATGATAATTTAAACGAAGGCCAAGGTATACTTGTACTTGTAGCCAACAGGTTTAAAACCACATTTAGATTAGATAAAATGTACATTTTTATTCGAGCCTTATCATTTCTTACTGTTTTACCTGAAAGTTTGAGAATTCTGACTCATTCCTTTAGACAATACTTTGTATAATGAATGCACAAGGTACTTATGACTTATGACTGATTATTTTTATCAGGTAATAAAGTACAAGGTACAAGTACCTACTCCCTACCTTAAAATACTTAAAAAATACTCAAAATAATACTTTTAAAAAAACGGATAAAAAATGTACCTACCTACCTAAATATTAGTCACTACCTAAGTAAGTTTCTTAATTATCTATAGACTTATGTCAAAAGTTCCATAATCATCGGAAGTATCATCGGAAGTATCTATCAGATTTTTAAAATCCAATTTGACTCAAATCAAACGTTAATCGAGTTAAAACTTGAAAGATTTTTAAAAATTTACAAATTTTACTTTTGGTTTAAGGATCATCGATAGAAACTAAAATTTCAGTCAGATACCTACCTATTAGAATAATTCTGATTTAGAAGGTAGATTCTAATTTAGAATCTACCACAAGTTCCATAGACATGTTTTTGTATTTTTGATTTTTTTTTTGGATTTTGAATTTTGACATCATGCTGAGAGCAAAACGAAATTATAAGTACCTACCTACAAAAGTGTAGACTTGAGGGATTTCTCATAAAAATATTTTCATTCGGTCAGATCACAAAGAGCCAACAAGA
>JAQIXA010001569.1:0-23841 GCA_034699045.1 Nanhermannia cf. coronata Gr-Ori-00579
CGCTTCGCGACCTTATGGAATATCGGTAATAAATAAACCGCCAGGATTTCACGGCCAGGTTTCCACTGCCAGGTTTTTACTGCCAGGTTTTCACCGCCAGGAGTTCACCGCCAGGTTTTCACGGCCAGGTTTTTACTGCCAGGTTTTCACTGCCAGGTTTTCACCGCCAGGAACTCGACCGCCAGGATCTCACCGCCAGGGATCCGCGTGTTACCCTTTTAGGCAAGTGACTCAACTTTATTAGAATAAGTTGGCAATTTTTAGAATTTTTTGGGTAATTTGGCTTTTTGATATTTTGAAATTTGATACAACAAATATCTGTTTAAAATCAAAAAATACATACATATTACATATACACTATAGGTAGGATACTATTAGGTAGCAATTGGACTGATATTGATTTGTGTAGCTTAAACCACATTTATTCATTTCGATTTGTGATTTTTCAAATTTTGAGAGCTCGAAGGATGCCGACACTTTGAGAAAGTACCCATCTTTAAGAAAAATATTTTTCCAGCTTAAATACCTACTACTAGTCTTGTTCATTTAACAGTTTAAAAGTTTAAAATATTGCCGATTGAGTATGATCGTTTTTCAACCAATTTATTCTCGTAGTAGTACTCTGTAGTAGTACAAGAGAGTTGAATTTGAAATATTTGAAAATAAGATAAAGTACATTTACAGGCTATAAAGGTGTTGAATGTCAAACAAACTTGGATTTGAAATACAGTTTAGTAAATGAAAAAAATTAAGTCTGCACCTGCCCTCAAATATTTCAAGTCATATTTTAAGATTTACTAGTACTTGTATAGTATACAGTATTGCAGGCTACTTGCATTTTTGTATAAATGAACTTGTCAAATAATGAAAAGCAAAATTACATAAATTCAAATGTAAATATTAATGAATGAGAGATCAAAAGACTCATAAAGAATACATTGGAGAGATAAATGAACTGTTGGCTTTGCTTCGTTTCGTATGGTTGATTTCAAATCTCATATTTAACTCATTAGGTGACAGATTAGGTCATAAGAATCTGCACTTTATAGTCAACATACAATGTATAATATAATGAGGCTTTTAAAGGTCAAATGGGATAATCTGTAATTGAGTATGATTAGGAGAAGACAGATCATATTTTATTATCTAGAGTAGACTTGAAAATCAAATTATAACTAATGAAATATTTGCAATAAATTCAAATTTAAAACTATTCTAATTGAACCATTTTGAACTTCAAAATTCAAACTTTTCAAAGTGATAGAAAATGGGTCCCTACAAATCTCATTTAAAATGCTAAAGAATGCCTTTAGGTAAAGGTATTTATATACTATACAATGTAATTCATGTCATTTATGTGACCCTTTTTTAGATGACAATTTGACTAGAATTTGCAAAAAAGACAGATCATATATCAAAAGTAAATATCTAAAGTTCAGAATATCGCAAATTTAAAATGTTGTAGCTATTTGAGTGCAATTAAAAACGGTAAAATTTTTGCCAAATGTACCTACTTACTACTTAGGTACTAGGCACTTTTAGGCAAGTGACCCAACTTTATTAGAATAAGTTGGCAATTTTTAGAATTTTTTGGGTAATTTGACCTTTCAGCTAAAAATTTCTAATAAAATCTTACGCAATATCATTTGAAATTCATTTTATCTACTTTTTTTCAGACATTTTGACAAGTTTACAACATATAAGTACAAATACAAGCATGTTTATTGACAAATTTTGATTGAGAAAAGTGTGGGCTTTGATCAGACAAATTAGATTGACACTTGAAAACCTCTAAAAAAATCTTTAAAATATCACGATTAGGTAAACAGTAAATATGTTTTGAATTTAAAAGACTTGAAGCTAACCTCTGGTCTTTTCTAACAACTTTTTTGTATACTTTTTTGAGTATGAAAGAAGAACTTTGCGTTTCTTTTGTATTTTCTCAACTCGAATCTGAGACCTACACAAGATTAGAATTCAAGACTTTTATTCTTTTAATCTACTCGTATGGAGTATATAAGACTTTTAGTAAAATACTTTACAAACTTAGCATTTAGCACTGTTTTTAGAATAATAGTGATAGTATGAATAGTAGTATCTGTAGTAGTAGTAAGTTGAAATAGTAGTAATATTGTATTTTGCCTATGATTGAATGAACCTTCTTTCCGTAATTACAGATCAGTGTGGGGTAGAAAAACCAAAGCCTTATAAGGAAAGTCCAAGTTTTTCGAAAATGCAACTCTCAAATAACTCTTGTGAGGAAAAAGTCTCAGAATGCCAGCGGTGTGGGCATAGTACTCGTACCTTACATACGCATAAACGAGCCTTGAATTTTCAAAAATATACTTCTACCTCATAAGTACCTACATATAGACCCAAGTATATGCAAAACATGGTCTAACAAAATCATCGGGATTAAATGGAATATCACTTATGAGAATGAGAATAGAATAAAAAAAATTATCCAAGAAAAGAAACTGAAATTAGTTTGACTCATTAAATACGATATTTGTGCCAGAATCTGCACAAAAATGGCTCTTCTAAGGATAAGTGCTTCATATTTTGCAAGATTTGCTAAAAAAATATTGTTTATTTTTGTAAGCACTAGTTTAATAGTAAAAGGATCATTTTCGATTGCAATATATTTAGATAGTGATAGAGATTTAGTATTTACGGACGTTATGTAATCTTTGTGAGAATTATTGAATTTCAATATACGAGTATTTGATACTTTTTATTTATGATAAAATGCACTTATTCATGCATCAGGTATTTTAATCTAAATCTAAATATATATTTAAAATTGATAAAAAATATATAAAAAAGTAAGCCAGATTGCAAGGCATTATTGTTATACTTACGTATTATAGGTAGGAGCTACTTAACAATAACCTACCTAAATCTTATTCAAAAATGGTTAGATTATTTCAATTCAATTTTCAATCAATACTTACTATATTTGTCGTGTTTTTCAACTACCTAGTACTAGTACTGGTATTTCATATTAAAAAAGAAAATCTATTCATATATGAGAGTTGAGAATGTCGGATTGCACTTTTTCTAAGGATAAGTGCATTTTGCCATTTCTCGATTGTCTCACTGTCACTTGTCGCTTTTTAAGGCTAATTTTCATGTCATCATCGTCATATCAAATACTTTAATATAAACATTCATACGCATACCTACAATTCTTCATATAGAATCTGTAATCATATCAAGCAAAGGTGAAAAGATCAGCAAAGATACTCAACAACAGATACTTATAATCCGAGTATAAGTAATTTTTTACTTTACATTTACATTGTCAATTGTACAAAGTCCAAAAAAGTGGCAAAGTCCTTAAAAGTTTTAGCTATTTTATATTTTTTACAACTCTACAATTGACTATAGCACAAGTACGAGTATTATGCAAGTTTATCATAATAAATAATAAGTCATTTTATTTTACTAAGGTACTGTGTACTGGGACAGAACACAAGATCAGATTTCATTCACCCTCGATTTTTATTTTCCAGATTATGTTGCAAATATCTATCCTATGTATATAGGTAGCTTTTATGCGTCTACCTATTATTTTTCCTGGAGACAGCAAAAAGCTTAAATTACTCAATTTTTTTTGCCATTTTTAATATCATATGAAGGTCTCGAGTCTAGAGGAAGTAATTTAACATGTTTTCTAAAGAATGAAACTGAATCCTAGTGCAATTTAAAACTCCAAAAATCGTATATTTACTCATTTTTTACTCATTTTTGTGTACTTTATTCTAGGTACATACATAGTACGATATTTACACATTGTATAAATTGTAGTCATAATTGATGGATGATGGTGTTCTCAACATTAGCATCGAATATATTTTATCTTTTTATGTTTTATTTCTGGCTTCTTCATATCTTTTCATCATCAACTAGGTACTACTACTACTACTATTTCTATAGAAGCTTTAATACATCAGTTTTAGACCAGAAGAGTTGGATTGGAATTCTAAATTTGAAATTTGAAAAGCAAATGTACACCGAGAGATCGAGATATGTGGGATAGGTTCGAAAGATAGATTCAAAGGTCATGAATTTATGACAAGAACACAAATTACAAAAAACTAGTGTCAGCTACTAAAGTGCGTAAAAAGTTTGAGGAAATCTAAAAAGCTTATCTTCCAAAAATATTATCAGAAACTTCATGTACTACTACTACTACCTTGCACCCTGAAAGTTTGACTTTTCTTACTATTTATATATCCGGTAAATATAGAAAAAATATTAAATCTCAATCTCAAATCCGAATCTCATCGTAAGTACCCTACCAAAGTAATAAGGTTATACTCGTACTTTATACTTATACTTATAGGTACTGTACTTTTGATTTCTTTTTTGCCTAATACCTGCTCATCATCATAATTCTATTTTTTATACTTTTACTTGTATTTAAGCATTTACCTTATTAAATGTGATTTTACACGAGAGAAGTGACCAAATGTAGGTTTATAATAATTTTAATTTAGAGTCAAATTTTGATATGTGAAACCAATTCAGAGCCAGAGCTTGTAAGTTGAGGTTTAAAATTATAAAAAATACTCAAAAAAACTTTCAAAAAATGCTATATTTTTTTTAAATTTTGCACTTGAGCTCTTAAATTTGACTCGAAGCAATCAATTTGAGACTTATACAGATATAACTAGTTTAGATAGGAACATTTCAAATGATTCTGTTTAAACGAAATTTAATCGCAATAAACTAACCATTTTACTTAAAAAATCTCTTGATAAGGAGCATTTTAAAAGACTCAAATGTTCAAAACTCTCATTAAGAGAATAAGGCTCTTGAAATTTTCGATAAAAACCTTTAATATGGCCCCTTTTCTACCCATAACTCACAAATATGTAATGAAAACTATGTGCATTTAAAATTCATAAATCTGAAAACTTATATCCTGTAAAATGAGTAATTTCTTATCTAATCCTAATATCATCATAACATAACATATTGTATAGCACACCCTCCATTCATTCTTAATTTAATTTCCCATGATCCATTACTTTATACTTTTCATTTTTTACCTGAACCTGAACTTATACTTGTACAATACCCTTAGTAGGTACTACTACTACAATACAGGCACAGATACAGGTGAACATAGTTCAGACAGGTATTTGAAATATTAAAAAATGAGCATATTTACATACACTTTGCATACATATACCTGTATATAGTCATGTAATGTCTTTATGGTTCTTAATATGGCAATTTCGTATCTAATATCACAAACAAATTTAACATATTGCATTGTTTCATTGTCTATTAAAGATAAATTTAGTCTTGAGGATTTTTCAGCTCATAGTCAGTGTATTTTACACAGGTAATCTAAGCTATAAGCTAAACCTTATGACTTGTGATTATACCTATATATTCATCGATAATTAAAGGTTTGTTTATTCTGATCCTAAAGTAAATTTGAGGATTTTTTTAAAGATCTTTTGTACCTATATTAGTAGGTACATACAGATTAGTAAGTACTAGATGATAAAGATGTTGTTCAATCCATGTTCTTATTGTAATCATGTACTAACTAGCACTAGGCACTACTAATAATATGATGTTCAAGTTATTGACTTTTCCTATGGAATTCTTATGTAAATCGAGAACCTTAATATACTCAAGTCTAATAAATAAATATACAAACAAAGTCTAGTCCATACCATACTGAATATATGTATAGTAGACTATGTTTAAGTGCCTATGTATGAGTACTTAAAAAGGGCTTTGAAAGGTACTTTTCTTGAGATTTTTGAGTGTTCATGTAATAATCATAATAAATGACTAAACCCCTACAGCTCATACAGTAAATCTGAGCTAAGTACTCATGTTTCTTTTTTCTCAAATTTAAGGGTATTTAAGTACAAATACAGAACTTGAGATTTTTTTGAGGGGGGACTTGCAGTGTATCACATGTTTACTCATAATATAATATAATGTAGTACATTATACATAAGTAGTTGTAGGTAATGAATTAGTTGAAATTTTCATTTCTCAAATCAAGACGTGAGAAAAGTATTTATATGAATTTAAGTATACATATTTAAGATTTGTTTAAACAAGTGACTGACCTGATGCTGTTCCCCATAAGCCAAGTACACGGTCAAAAATAAAAATAAAAATATTGAGGAGAAAAACAGCCCTTGGGGTCCCCTTAGTCCCCACATTCTGAATTCTGAATCTCGAAAATTAATATTTTTTTGTTTCAAAAGTTCTTCAAAAAAAAAATTTTATATTAAAAGTCGATTGTATCACGACCACACTTTTTTATATTTACTATGTAGCCTATTCTATTTCTGTTTGTGTTAGTACATATGTGTGTATGTACGTGTATGAAGGTCTTAAGTCACCCAAGTCAAGTCAAGTTTGAAGTCTTGAGGCGATTTTATTCAACCAAGTGCATGTAATAATACTAGTATATAATCTCTAAATGTAATTGCTTACATCTAACAATAAGCATCACAACATTCACTTGAACACGTTCTCAAACACAATCTTGGTATAAAAAATCAGTTCAAAAAAATCAAAAAAAAAGTAAATTTTTCGGTTTTTTGCAAAAGAAAATGATTAGCAATCAGTACTGATAACTTTTCAATATTGATTTTGATTTTGATTGAACTTAATGGGGCTATATGACCTTTGCTTCAGCCACTTTACTATAGTCAAATGACTTGTTTTTTGACTTTTGAATTTTGAATTTGTAATATCCGTCAGTTTGAAGTATTACTTTTCCAGAAAAGGAATGAAATGTGGTCGAACTTTTGAAACTTGAGGGTATGACTAAGCCTGGAGCTTTGTAAGTAAAAAGTCCTCACAAAAAAAAATTGTAATCAACTTAACACTTGGTATTTAATTGCAATTTAGAGGACTTTTTTTTTCAGTGAAAAATTACTAGGTAAATGATATGGACTTGTACTACAGATAGTAAAACAAACTGGAGAACTTGAACAGTAGTATTTCATTGCACCTGACTTGGAAAATTTAATAAAAAAAATAACTGGGTGAGATGAATAATAATAAATAATTGGTGATTTAATATGCAAGGAAGCGTGCTCGTGGTTCTGAACTTTTTTTTTGATGAATAACTTGATGATAAAATGGTATTTATATCCTGTAGTAGTAGTACATTGTGTGCAAATAAATTGCAAATAATATTTACTACTATAGTAGTAGATAAGGTTTATATCTATCAATTTGAACTGGTAGTAAGTAAAATTGTGTAAAAATTGAGTTCTTTATTCGGCAAGTAGAGAAAGCCGACTAAGACAGAACTCTCGGTGTTCAATGAGAGATTTTGAGTTTTGTGGGGGAGAACTAGCGAGGATATTTTGTACAAGTTCATATGGACCTTTGTGCGTATTAGATTAGCTCTACTCTAGGTATTAAAGTACTAGAGTACCTACTTTTGTGTATCTGAAATATCAGAGTTAGATACTAGTACTACATTAGATTGTAGATTTACTTTTGGTCGAAAATTCTCCATGCTTTATAAGGCTTAAATCCATTTCTGACTGATTCCAGTCACATAAAATGTACTCTGTTCGATTGTTCTTGGATCATTCTATAAAATTCTAAAATGTCAAAATCAAAATGGAAAAATGAAAAAAAACAGAAATTGTCCAAAAACTTATAAAACGAAAATTCAAAACAAAAAAATTATGGACACTTAAAATGAAAACGATCCTCGATCAATTCAATGTACCTATATAGATACTTTGCATAAGCATTTATTAATAAAAATTCTAGTACCCAAACTATCATTATAGATCTTGGTCATGTTTAAAAATGTACTATTTGCAGTATAAAATAATTTCCTTATATTTACAGTATAATCTGTAGTAGGTACATACACTATATAGTTATCGTTATCATCTGTAGTTTAATCGAATTTTGTTTTACTTGTACAATGAAATTGTAAGTTTTCGAATTTGAGAATATGAAGTAGAAAAATTACCAAAAGTTTGCAAGGTTTTTTTTTATCTAATTAAGATTATACTCGTATATTGCCAAATTGAAATAGTACTATATAATGGTCTAATTCTGACTGATTCTAAGAAAAAATTTGGATTCTTGCATTTTGCAAGAATATATTCTACTGTTACTTGTGTGTGGTTTAAAATAAGAATCAGGATTTTTAAAACGATTTTTTTGAATATTTAAGGACCGTTTAAAAAATTGTTTAGAAAATTTGCTGAATTTTATTTAAACAGTTATATTTAAACCACGGATACTCTATTAGTTTTAAAATATCTCAAAAATTCTAAATTAGGCATCTTATTACTTAATTTTGTTTCAATATTCGAATGACTGTAATTAGGATTTAGACCTTATTATTTGTCGAAATCAATTTCATCAGAATCTCAAAAACATCGAATATCTAGCTATCCTATTTCATACCGATAAATTATGTAAAAATTAAAAATTCGATTACGACCTTATTAGAAGGACTTCAGGAAATCTTAAAAAATTATCATGTCATTATGTACAAGTATTTTCGTTATGTGGCCGTATTGTAGTAGTAAATTCAAAAAAATTTTTACTAAATTTGACCTACCTACCTACACTGAAGATGAGGTCTGTTATGAGTACATCTACGCCCTATGGTTCTTCGATTTAGAAGATTTTTCTAAGAAAATTCCAAATTATAATTCCCACTCCTTACAATCAAATGCTACATTGTTCAGATTCTTATACTCTTAAAGTAGGTAAATGCTTTTGTATCTAATGCTTAACTTATGTGTGTTATTATGTAATCGAGTAAAATTGACTTGACTAGTTGCTGACAAGGGATTAGAACTTGAGCTGCTCCTTTATAATGGCTGGTGCTGATGATCATATCGTTCAGTTATTTACCATTAAATAAGCCCATTTAAATATTAAATGTGTTGTGCCCGAAAGAGAACAGGTGCATTTAAATATTCATAAAATTCATATAGTTCATGTTCATGTTAGAACCCACAACACTGCTGTAATTCATTGAAAGTTTGAAAAAAAAATTCAAATTCCTGTTCTTCTTGATATGATAGCCATTGGCCACACAATCGGATAACACTTTAGCCGAGTCAAGGGCATCATTAATTGTCCATGGGTAGATAATTTTATTCAATTATTCACAAATATGATCATGATCATGAAATTGAAACCTCTACTTAAAGGTAAGCTGATTCTGATAAGTTTAAAGAAATCCTATATTATACTGTATTTTGATAGTAAGAATCCTATTCTTGAAGTTGAAATTTTAAAAAATCGAAAATTGGTATTGAATGACAGGATTGATATCTATTTAAGGATATGAGGAATTTTATTCTGATTTCTCAAAGTGATTATCATCTGGTTGTGGTCAAGATTTTTAAAGATTTTCTTACAAGTACAAGCATTTGTACAATTCTGTAGACTTATACCCCATGGGGAGAGTTGAAAAAAGAACCTGTCTTAACACACCTGGGTTTTTTCTTCTAAATTCTCAACTTTAGATTTAAATCTGTAAAGAAAAATTTTATTCTCAGGCTTTTTTTAAATACTTAGGTATATATACTTACCTGTATTTGATGACAAAACATTTATTTCTAATCGACAGCAACACATTAGTTATTTCAGTTATCAAAATTTCGGATCGATTCAAAGTCTGAAATAAAATTTGTTACTGATTATGATATGGAGAGAAAAGAACTCTACTCTTGCTAACCTAAAAAAATTCCTAAAACCCAATTAGACAGGGTTTTAGGTGTCTAATTGCACTAATCAATATAAAAACACAAAAAAAATATTATGGAGTTGGATTACTTTTTAACAGTCGTACTTTTGATAATTTAAAACTATAGATAAGGTAATTTGAAGTTTTTGGTAAAAAATCAAACTGTAGGGTAATCATACTTTAAAAAGCTAAATACTTACCTATATTATAATCTGTCAGTATCTCCTCAAGTATAAAAGTAGCCATAAGCTAAATTTTTAGCAAATTGGATAATCTTGGAGATCAAAGTTGGAATAAAGACTGTTCTGGAAGCAATATTTTAATAGAAGATACCTGTACTACAGCATTCTTAGGTACTAGTACCTAAGAATTTTAATGAAAATTATTCAACTACAGTTTTTACATAAGGTAAGGTAGGGTTAGGGTACTACTGATATCTAATCTGTATATTACAAAATTATTTATTAATAAAAGATAATTTTGTTATGTTTTATAAATCTGCAGCAAGCATTCTGAATTCTAACCCTTTTTCTATTTAAGATTTCTACGATTATTGTACCAGTTCTTATGTATTAAAAACGGACAAACTTGACAAGCACTATGCTTCTTTTTATTCATTTTCAAAAATGTGAACTAATAATAATATATGGTGATGGAAGTAGACAAGTACAAGTGCACTACTTCAGTACTAGTACAATACTAGTACAGTACTAGTACTAGTACAGTACAGTACTAGTACAGTACTAGTACAAGTGCACTACTTCAGTATTCTGTAATAAAATAAAAGTCAAAGTAGTTAGGTTAGGAATCTGAGTGTTTATTTTACTTCTCATTTGCCACATATCTATGAATTTGTATCTCTATTTATTGTATACTATAAGCTGTACCTACTATCAGTACTCGTATATTGACATGTTTTGGTACAATATGGTAGACAGGGATCAGTCATCAAAAGGTCTCTTTTCGGTATCTAAATATGTGGCATTACTTATTGGAAATGTATTCGAGATAACCTCAAAAAAACACAAAACTAACTCGAAATCCTCATTTTTATCTACTATTGCTAATAAAAACCCTTTTAAGTATTTTTTAACTATCATTCTTATGGCCATTTCAAAGTTTTAAAGGACACTATAAAAGACAAGTTTTCACACACTTTTAAGAACAAAAACTTTTTGCCTTCTATGCTTTTACTTGTGCCATAACTATAAAATGTTGAAGTAAAAAAATACTTTATTTATATTTATGTAAATGGATTTATGTTTCTCGACCCACCCTATACTTATCTTACTAATAATATTACCATTTCTCCGTGCAATCGTAATTTCCAAAGCCGACAGATTTTTCCCCCTGTTACTTTTGCAAATTACTCACATGTGCGAATAATTTGGTTTAATTTGATATAAAGCATGGAGAAATGGGTATGCCAAAAAAGCTAAAAAAAATTAAGAACTTATTCTAATTTAAGACTCTGGCACTTTATGGATTCTTGTACCTTTAAAATTGGTTTTTTAAAAATTTAAAACTTAAAGATTGTACTACCTTATACAAAAAAGGGGACTCAGAAAATTTGGAACATTTTTATATTTTCTTGGATATATTTTTAAAGACAAGTACCTATATGTATTCAGGTTCATAATCAATAGTCGATAAACTTGAAAAATAAAATTAATTTTGGCAATTTATATGAACTTTTAATTTACCCAGAGGATTGAAACTTCCAAAACTTAATGGACTACATTAGTATTGGAAAAAAACTCAAGTATTAGTAGTACCTAATACCTATCTCAATAAAACATTTTCGAAAAATAATATCAGGTTTTGAAGTATCTATGCTAATCAAGCCATCAAAGAAAGAGTTACCATAAAACTACTGAAAATATTTTTACAAAATTAACAGACTAATAACAAAAAATGGCAAATTATTTTTGAAATTAATTCCTACTTTCTACTTTAAAAAGAAATTCTGTAATTTGAATATGAAGAATCTTGAAAAAGTACCCAGTTCCAGTTTTAAAGTTTTTAATAAACCAGATAAATATTCTACAGATACTGATTGTGTAGTTTGCAAAAATTGAAGAAAAAATTCCTGATTAAACATATATCTAATCATAAGAAAAAAATTCGACAGGAAAGGTACTCACGAGTAATTATAATTTCAAGTAGCGAGAGAATCAACTATGAATCAACCTTTAATAATTTATTTTAGGAAATTTACCAATTTTTAATAAGAAGTGGCAAATTACAGTATATATTGATATTTTAATTTTGTATAGTATAAGTAATACAGTAAAAAAAAACTATCAAAATCAAAAGTACCTACCTAATTCTAAATCGAAAAAAGTTCCCAGTTTAAAGGTTCTCTATTTAAATCTAATATAAAATGTTGAAGCATTAAACATACCTAACAATACCTATACAATACCTTGTATATAAATAACAACTGTCTAAGAAAAAAACTCGCTAAACAAGCAAAATCACAAAATGTAATTGTTTAATTGCTATTTGCATATGACATAAGCACTAGCAGATGGAAATTATAAATAAGTATGAACACTGGTTTAACAAGTACTTAAAAAAATACCAAACCCATATCTTTTTTTATGTAGGTACATACTTTGATTTAAGGTAATATCTAATTAAATGACCAGGTAAGGGTAATAATCTCAGGTGTTTTACACATTGTCTAGCTTTTAAATTAGCCATTAACCAAAATTAGAATATTTTTTAAGGCAAGTAATAACATGTAAAATGTAGGTATCTAATTTACTTTTTTGAAAACTTTTCTACTTTGTAAAAGGCTAGGGGAAAAGGAGCTCTATCTTCGAGGTTTCAAAAGTACTACATTTC
This sequence comes from Nanhermannia cf. coronata Gr-Ori-00579, assembly GCA_034699045.1. Taxonomy (NCBI): domain Eukaryota; kingdom Metazoa; phylum Arthropoda; class Arachnida; order Sarcoptiformes; family Nanhermanniidae; genus Nanhermannia; species Nanhermannia cf. coronata Gr-Ori-00579. The sequence continues at coordinate 12,578 of JAQIXA010001569.1, forward strand.
TATAGCTATAGGGTAAGGTTACATAATATCCGGCAGATTGTATTTTACCATGGTATAAAGGTCTAGAACTAGAACCAAAAACTGAGGTTGAGAGATTTCATATCTCTACTGTAATAAGAATCTAGTTTTAAAACACGTTTTTTTCAATGTTAATCCCTTTAAGGGCTCGATAATCCCCATAAAACTTGAATTTATAATTCTTCAAAAATTCAAAATACTAATATACTGTCCATTGGACAGTGGATAAAACAAAAACAAAGGATTTAAAAATTTTTAAGTTTTGATGAAATGTCCTGATAATTTTTATCCATGTAGGCTTGTACAAAATTTTAAAAAGTCCTTTATTTTATTTTTACAAGTTTTATAACCTCATTTGACTATACGAGTAGAGAGATATGTAAAGGGCTTTATTCCATACTTTAACCCCTTTTATGGTTTGGATCTCAACACTCGATCTCAAATACCTGGTAATATCATACCCTTACAAACATAAATCTACCTGACTCGTCCAAAATTTTAAATCTATTCAAAATTCAAATTCTCTACTACAAGAGTTTGTGAACAAAAAAAATTCTTTCAAAATATCCAAAAGTGGGTTTAAGGGATTTTAAAATTTTAAATTGAAAGGACCTGCCTGCCTGCTTCTGATACTTTTTGATATAAAAGGCCCTTTGGGCAAATCCATAATCTCCTTATAGAAACTCAAAATTGTATATTTATACAGATACTTATGCATTAGTAGTAGTAGTAGTAGTACAAGCTACAAAAGGTAAAGTGAATTTATTGATTTAATTTACAAAATATCCAAAGTTGAGGAATTCGGATATAAAAGTAGACCATGGAACAGTTGGGTCTAGACAAATTATTATTATTATGCAAGCACTAGGAAAATTATTTAGCCAAAAATTCATTTGATTAGTATCGTATACTTATAGTAGTCCCTGGCCATTAGTAATTTCTTTACCCATAAAAAGTCCCACAACAAAACATGCAAACTTTTCCTCCTAAAAAAAGATAAGATCAGAAATTTAGTAGTTAAATGAGGTATTGTACTTTGCATGTGTGTGTATTTTATACCCGATAGTAATACTTATGGTAATAATTCAAATATGGTAAATGAATTAAAGCAATTTAAACCAACAACTAACTACTCGAGTTACCCACAAAATCCCAAAAACAAAATCCTTTAATGTTTCTAATGAAGCTGAAGTTTCCTTTTTAGTTTTAGTTTTAGGTCTCGGGCTTTTATTGCTCAGAGCTAAAATACTGGAAACTTTATCAACTATGCAAATTCAAATTAAAAGGTCTTGTGTGTATGCATGTAGATACTTTTAAATGCATATGCTTTTTAAAATGTATTCTTTGCATCCTTTGAAGTATACGGAGTATAGTACTAGTTGTAATAAAGAAATGTTTCCAAAAAATAAATTTAGAGATCCCATGAGCCTTTATTTTGACTGTACTTTATAATAGATGCACTTTAACCTTCATTTTTTGTCCTATGTCCATTATTGTATACTGTGAGCTGATGTTCATGAAAGACTAAAACCAAAATTGTCAAATTGTCAAAATTTAAAATCGAAACAATATAATAAGTAGGCAATTTTCGAATTTTTCCCTAATTATATCTGGATATAGATTGTTGAGGAACATCTCGTTGTTTTACAAATCTTAATAGCTTATTCTTATCTTTAGTTAAGTATCTTAATAAGTTTTTTGCAAATTATGTACTTTATTCTGAAATTTTTTTCATATAATCTAGTGATCTTAAATATAGATAAGAGCATATGATTTTTAGAAATACTTCGAATATTCTGTACTATGAGGAGTATTCTGTATAATGTACAATAATTATCCATGACTTTCCTTAATTTTAATTAGCATAATATGTACTTACCTACTACAAAAGATAAATATACTTTGTAGTTGGTAGGTATTTTTTTTAGTTGGCACTGATACCTACGCGGTAGGGTATACAAAATATTAACATTTATATAAATTAAGTATTTTGATTCCAAAATTTTTGTTCAATGAACTCTAAACGGCCATGATTTTAAAATTAGTTGTGTTTGCTTGCTATTTCAAGATATGTTAGCGTTTCTAATGAACCATTTTTATTGATATTTTTCAATACATTAGTCAATAGTCCTTAGCTATAGCTTTCAAACTCTTTATATTCTCATATTAAATACATATAGAATATCATGAGAGACTTTTGTTAGATTACTTACAGGATTGATCGACACAGCCTCTAATCGTAAGCATAAAATCCATAAAATCGAAAAATCTTTGAAAAAAGCATTCCTTTTATATTTTTTATTTGCATTTAATAAATCACTAAAAAATTTCCAAAAACAAATGTCCTTAGGTCCTAATTCTCTTAGGGGTTTTGTCTTAGGGATTTAATGTCTTAAGTCTTAGGGGTATTGTCTTTATGGGTAAAGAGGTTATGGGAAACGTCCTTAGGGATAAAATTTTAGGGGTTGTGTCGCATCACCTACTTACAGTTAGATGAAACAATATTCTCATAAATATATATGGTATAATGCAGTTAAAGGGTACTTAACAATTAAAAGTTGGTAAATGAAATAAGTTTATGGAATTAATTTCTCATTTTTATCAAAATACTCTATGTATGAATTATTATTGGCAGTTACCTACCTATTAATTTGGGTCAATCATTATAAAGACATATATCTATTTAAAAAAATATAACGTAGATCCCAAAAATATAATCCCAAAATGGCCATTTACTTTTTGTAAAAATGTCTGTGAATTTAAAATACTTCTGCTAATAAGATTACTGTACACTCTCATTTCTACATAAGTTCAAAGATCTTCGAGGCAGATGTGTTAGATACTGGATTTAATAGATAAATTGTAAATGAAGTAGTATAAATATTAATACCTACATTTGTAGTTAGATATGCAATAGTATTTCCCCTTTTCCCTTAAATTGTTTGAGGTTTTTGATAAATTTAGTGCAGAAAAAAAAGTATTTTATCAAAAACCAGCCAAAGGGCTTTGTTAACCTGTGAATGGAAAAAATGGCTAGAAAAAAATAGAATTTTCTATTCTCCGATATCTCCGAGTGTTGGAGCTCAAGTGTTATCTCATTCCAACATCTTTCTACGTTGTTCATTCAATTTGCTTTCAAGTGCAAATTGTATACCTACCTAATACTATAGATAATATTACCTCATATGATATCAATATAAAAATCTCAATGCAATGTAGAGAAAGTTGCCAAATATATGTATCTACATACATAGTACTAGGTACTAGGCTCAGGGATATGCTTACTTAAATATATGTATGTAGTAATAAAAGGGACCCTATAAAGGGTGTATATTATTCGAAATTCGGGGTTTAGGGTCCAAAATTTACCCATTGTGTATATTCAGATAGTTTTAAGCATTAGGTATACAAAATAAAAAAAGTTGACTCGTTAACATTTTTGAAAGCTCATAATTTATAATATTAATTATGTAATCATGCAGGGTCATGTCATGACTCCATTTTCCTATTTAAACACGTTTTGGAGGAAAATTTTTACATCTTTAGATGATATCAGAAAATTGAGGCATTTAAAAAAATTCTCACTAATTTTCTGTTCGATTTCAAACCAAAAATGTAGTAAAAAGCGATTTCTTAAGATCTTTTGACCTAATAGTAAATGCAATTACTATACACTAGTAGAATAGTGTAACTATCAATTTTGTAAAAATTACAACAGCTTGTTTTTGCCGTTTATTTATTTTTACTAAAAAATTTGCAAAAAATCTTAAAAATTAGATGGATATATTTTCCTTATTCTTTATAGGTAATTAAATTTATTTTTTGGTCTTTTTATAAATTTTTTTTACTGAAAAACCAAGTTTTGATTTCAATTTAATAAGTGAATGTTTTGAATCGTGGACAATACCAGTTTTTGAAAGCTGGATATAAACAACAGACACAAAAAGTCAGGTAATATGTACGGAAATACAAATGTAATGACATTAAGGACCGGAATATCAGTCCTTTTTTAGAATTACATTATGCAGGGTACAATCATGCGAGCTAAAAGTATAGAATCAAAAGCATTTTGTATTTTTAAAGGGACGGGACGCAGACTCAGAAATAAAAGTCCATATACGATTATAGTAGAAAGCCGAGTTCGAACTCGTATACGTATACGAGAACGTGCAAGTTTTCCAGTCTCGATTTGGACCTGAAAGCAAAAGCAAAAGTGTACTCTTTTTTTCCCCAAAATATTTTATATCAGTATAATCTACCAACTAAACTTCAAAGCAGTTGTTTTCCCTATTAACTGACTACTGTTTCTATTCGTACTCGTATGTATAAGACCAGGGGAATTAGAATCAGAAGCTAACTAACTGAAAGAAAAAAGTGAAAACTTTGATCGAAAAAATACATCTAAAAAGATATAATAAAAATAAATTACATGATCCAAGTAGAAAAATTTGTAACCTACCTATACAAACAGATAGTAGTGTTTACCTACTCAAGTTTGAAATACTTTACAAAGTGGAACAACCATTTAGAAATTAAAGAAAAAGTTTTTATTTGATTTGATACAAAGTATTTCGGGCAAAAAAAGCCAAGGTCTATATCATTCTATTAAGATTATTAAAAAAGCATGTTTTGTCTCTTATTCTCGTCTTAAAGGTGATATTGATTTGGCATTTCCAGTCTCAAAAAAATAAACTTAGACTCGTATAACAGTACTTTATGATAGAGAAAAGCTTGTACAAGTTTCAAAGTGTATTTAACCAAGAAAAAGTTCTTTCTTAGAGCTGGAAAAAGTGCGCATTCTGAATTTAAATTAGTTGATTCTTTCAAAATTTTGAGAATTTGACTTACACCAAAAGACAAGGTAAGGAAGTAGGGGGAAATTGGAAAAGAAAAAGTTTAATTTGATTTTGAATTTGAGAATTCTCTCCCTTACTTTCCCTACTGATTATTTTCAAAAAATATCGATAGGATTATTATTTCGATATTATAATCTGAATATTACTATACTGGGAAAAATTGCTTTTTAATAACTACCATACCATAATACAGTAAGTACGATAGTAGATACTACTCGTAGTAGTACAGATAGGATACTAATATTCGAAATTTGACATTTTCATGAGAATTAGGAAGGGGCTTGGATAATATAAAATTTAAATCTAATTTTTGGTGAATGTTGAAAGTTTAGTGTTAAGAAAGCCTATAAAGAGTGCAGAATTTGTGTAATAATACGGAGTAGTATGAAATATTTAGCAAAGGGATTAGATAATGAGTGACAATATATCCCAGGCTAAAACATGCAGAGTTTTTAATTAAAATTAAAGCTTTAGGGTGATATACGGAGTACTACATTTATATTGTGTAAAATTGGTTGTATAAATTACTACAGTTTACAATATACCAAACTTTGTACATTTGTGCACAAAAACCATATTTATGTCATATAATATTAAATAAGTAATTATTTTATCCCACGAAGCCTACACTTATTACTGTATGATGAGAGAAATTTCAACTTGAGAAACTCATTAGCTGAATTCACAAAATACAAGTACATAGTACTATACATAGTATAGAGTTAATGACTTGATTTCTAAATTTTGAATTGAAGAAAAGTTTTTCAAAAAAACTGCTACTTTCTTCTTGAACAAATTGCTGTAGTGCAGAAATAGCAGGAGAACCTTGTACTTGAATGAATGTATACATAAGTATGAATTAAAAAAGAGTTTTTTCAAGTGTTTCTAGTATTTTTATGTTGTAAAGTATACTAGTAGTAACTAACTACTAGTACTACATTTCTATTTGAACAAACTGCTTTTACATTTTACGTGGATTTTCTGAGTTCATAACTACAGTACATAAAGTGTAGTTTCTAGTGCAATTACCAACCAACGTTGTCGTCATCATTTCTAAAGAAAAAACCAAGGTAAGAAAAAGTAAAAAAAAAAAGTAGCTATAAGTCTACATATAAGCAGGGTTGTTTCAAATTTTGTTCTGGAATTTTCTGGATTTTTTGAATTTATTCTTGTATTTGTGATTTACATGCCAAAAATATCAAAAACTTCGTCCAAAATTGTCTACTCTTGGTATTTTTCAGATACCTTTGTTATTGGCCACTTATTTGATAGTACCTAATAGTTAATAGTACTTTTAAAATTGGATCTAATAATCGTAAATTCCTGAATGATAAAATGGTAAAATACCATCTAATCCATCTAATTTATCCATCTAATTCAATGAAATGTTCAGAAATTTCTGAAATCCTTAAAAAATTACCATTAGCAGCAACCCTGTTTATATTTCTCTGTATGTAGGAACTACTAGGTATTATAGTATCTAATATAAGTAGTATTAAATTGTGAGTTATTTAATGGTTATAGACTATACTGTACCTATTTAGGTAGGATCGTAGTATCATCGTAGATCGTAGGTTAGCAAAGGAAACTTTTTTTTTGAAAAAGTTTATGAAGTTAATAACTACTACCTAGTACTACAGTCTACAGTACTAGTAAACTGGATATTTAAGGTTGAAAAACGATGTAAAAAAGTGCTTTTTCGCTTTTGTGGAGACTTAAAAGTAAATGTATTACTTACCCGGTCTGGTAGAAAGTTATTGATCAGTTTATCATACTCATATAAACATGATACTCTACAAAATGATATAAAATTCAGACATTTAGTAAGAATACAAGTACAGATACTGAAGTATCTATATAAGAGTTAGATAGTCAGTTTTAAGTACCCTACATTTATTTGCATAAAACCAGCAGTAATATGGTATTACTGAAGTTCATATATTTCCATTTCATTTGAAATTTTGAAATTGTGAAAATTATCTCTGCGGTAAATATATATCTGTTCAGGGGCTTTCATCTCTTCAAAAGTCTTCTTTTGAGGTTTTCAAGTTGATATAATTTTAGACAATTTTAGTAGTAAATATGGCAGTGAAACTAAAAGCGTAGTAGGAGAAACCTCAAAGTCATCGTCTGACAGAGAAAGTGAGCTAAACAAGTGTAGGCCAACACATTAAAAGTATTTTGAAAGCTTTTTTCGAATTTCACTTTGTGTTCATTTTGAAGTCTCAAAGTTCACACGATTTTAGCAGAAGTCTTGCACTTTTATTTATTACTTTTTCTACAATTGTTTATCCTGATAAATACTTAATAAGTTAGAAATATCCGTAAGATACAGATACCTAGACATAAGATAAAATAAATTGGATGTTTTCTAGTACTTTTTACTATATAGTAAGATGTATGCATAGGTACATGCATCTACTATTCTGAGGAAACACTTTTTACTTTCTTTTTTACTTGAAGTGATACCGAAATTTTCAAAAGATCAAAAGATTCTTGTATACCTAGGTACTTTTTTTGGTTACAGATCGGCCCGAATTTATCTTTATCAAACTCTACTTGTGTAATTTTGTAGACCTTTTATAAGTAGAGTACTACTACTAGTAAGTGCACTAGTGTGGGTTTGCAGAATCGAATTTTCGATTCAAAAAGTAAGTAAGGTACTGAGAATCTAGAGAAAGTAAATTTTACTTTTATAAATAAGTAGGCGATCTGTTCTATGTTTCTAGACAGGTTCTGGGAAACTTGAAATTCGATCAGGGTCTTCTGTCCAACTTAAAATACATAGTGCATACTGTACTACTTATGTACAAAGTACTAGTTATCTTAGATCCCAAAGAAAGTATTGATCTGTCCCTTTTTTCCTTGTAAATATTTCCATTTTTGGAAACCATACTTCTCCGGTTTCTTTTTACCTTTATCAGTAGATAGAAGTTTACAGAATTTTAGAAGTCGAAATCTTGAAAATGTCAAACAGGCCTTTGTAGTACACTAGTAGGACACTTCATTTCTAATTTAAAATGACACTTGTTCGATAAAAAATGATTGCTAGGTGCTCTATATAAATTTAAATCGATCTATATAAAGTATAAAATATCTTCCAAAAACTAGTTACGTCTGACATCCAATTTAAGACTAATAATAATGTTCTTGTGACATTTTCGAAGCCTATTCCCGACAATTTAAAGCACAATTCTTGCATATTTATGAAGCTTGAAATGTAATTTTATTTACCTACCTAATTTTCTTTAAGGTTTGTCGTACTTTTTTATTGATTAGCAATTTGTTCAGGGTTATAAAAGTTCAGAAATAGCTTCTAAAATAGTATAGTAGTACTTTTAAAGGCTAAAATAACTCTAAAAAGTATAAATAAGACTAGCAAAATAATTTTTTACATAAAAACTATTCAAGATCAATTCAACATTTGAATATTCCAATCCAAGAGTGCAGAACTTTTAGTCAGATCTGATCCTGAGTCTGTTAGATTGAAATGGGAAAGTCCAATTTACTTATCGTTTACTTACTTTTTTAAGCAAAAAAGATCTCAAACTAAAAGCTACTAATGCTCAAAGTAAACTTATACATGTGCCCATTAATCTACACTTTTCTCCAATTGTATAAATCAATGTCAGTGTGACTTTCTCATTCAAATGTTGAGATATTCATTCCTTACCCACCTCTTTCTATAGCTTTTTTTTCATAAAAAATACTCTCAAGTATGTAGTTTTGATATTAAAGACTTCCTTTCTTGGATAAAATTCATACTTTTTCTCATTTCACTCTATTTTCAACAAATTTCCATTTCCTTTAGTTAGGTACCTATCTACTTCAAAGTCTTTTCACTTCACTTGTAAGTGTACTACTCCTTCTAGTAGTATATAATAAGAATATTTGAATTTGGACTCTTTTTACGAAGTACTGATAGTTAGTATATAAGTAGATTCGGATGTTTTTTCATTTCAAAATTGTTAAATCCATTCATGCGAATGTTTTTAAATTAATACAATTTATTATTGTCTGAATCAATCAGAAATAAGATTAAATTGAGAAATTTAAGGAAATACTGATCGATTTACCTACTAATATCAAATTTTTAAATTGATAATTCCAAATCAATATTAACTCGGGTCACAATTGTGTTTAAAATAAAAAAGTTGAGATGTTATAGTTGTATGGTCCCTAGTTATAGCTTTTTATTCACCATATTTATGACCAAATTTTTCTTAAATTATCTAAACATGTAAATCTACAAGTCAAAATACTCAAATTCTCAAAATAAATACCGACTTTTTTATGAAAATACAGATTATTGGCACATGTTACTGATGTATTGATACTAATTTTACTTGTAGAACTAAATGATTTCATAACTATAACTAGTCATGAGAAAAGTAAAAACTTTCGAACAATTCTGGTCGTTTTTTGCATTAAAAATTTAATTAAATAGTTTACGGATTGTAAGTAGGTAAAAATCCTTACCTATTCTTGATCTCTACTTTTAATTTAAACAGTCCTAATTTCAAAAATGTATTTCTACTCATAGCTAGTCAAAATACTTCTAGTAATATAATTCTCATAACAAGATAGGTATTCATAATCTTTAATATTTTGTATCTGTAGGTATATCCACGTTATTTTACAATTTTAATCTTGCTTACCTACCCTACAAAGGTAATACCTATAAGTATTTTATAAATTCATAAAATTCTTTTAAACTTTCTGAAATACATTCTAAAGCATATTTGTATTCTCCATAAGTGTCCAGGGAATGCCCAAAAACTTGTAAGGGTAGCTACTAAAAGTTAAGGTAAATGCATTTTAATTCTTACCTTATGTCTCACATTTTATTCACACACATGGATAAGGCTAAGTAATTTATTTTAATATTCAATAATAAATTTCGGGTAAAGAATAAAAAAGAGTAACTTTTGTAAAAATAAACTGTCCAACTTGAGTTAAACTTTGAAACCACAAAAAAGTCAACTCTACCTTTTAGGTAGGTACATAAGTATACAGTGCATTTAATGGTTACCTTCAATTTTGAATATTCATAACACATTCAAAATTCAGAAAAGTAAACTTTTTCAAGCTCCCCCAGAAAATTTCCAAAAACTTCCTACTTTATATTTTATTTCAAAGATAACATACCTTGCTAATGGCTTATATAGGTATTTCTCTGTATATTAAGCTAGAGAGATACTTATAGATGTGTAGTCTAGATAGATGAATATATCATTCGTTTTTTTGCCTTCAAAACCCATAATAATACATAATAGATCGGGCGGTGAATCCTTCTATTTATGTCGAGACCCCCGCGTTGACGAAATAGATATATTTCTCACTACCAAAGAAAGAAATGAAGGATTGTAATAATACCTTATACCCTCAAAAAAAATTTTTTATTCTCGTTTTCAAGTTCGATTCAAACATTTTTCTAACCCTTCAACTTCACCCTGAAGGAAATTGTCCTTATACTTATACTTGGAATTAAAACCTACATTCATATACTACTAGAATATCTAATAAAAAGTTGAAAAAGTGCGTATAATACGCGTTTAAATGGACTTTATATTGAGCCAAATGGCTTGGAAATAAAATGGATCGGAAATTTATAAAGCTCAGCATATTCATACGATCTTTGATTATCATATCATCAAAAAAGACTTTATTTGGATCCTAGTAATACTCAAACGTATAAGATCAAGGACTTTTTTTTATGAGTTATTTCAAGAATTTTGATATTTTGACACATTCTATGGTTTAAGTTCAAGATCACAATATGACTCAGGATGTTATTATTTTAGAGATCAAATTATATCAATATTTTAGCTATACCTTTAATATGACAATTTCCTACTAGTAGATTGAAGGGAAACTAGGGGATTTCAGACGTAGGTCATTTATTTCATTAAATCCCAGCTCGAGCTTCAAAATCTTCACATCTCTATTTACACAGGCTATACTACTGTAGTAGATTTGAAACTTTGAGAATAATTCTCAATCTTTACTCTGCTCTGGTACAAGTAGTAAGTGTTGTAATAGGAAATATGTAAGTACGAGTAGTAATAATAAGTAGGAAATGGATAGGGGATTTTATTACAAAATTACATTCATTCATGCACTTTTATCACTACATACAGAATAGTATACTTTATATCAAAAATTGAAAATATGACATTATGTCTAAAAAAAGTTTGGCAAAATCAGGAAATTTATTTTTCCCCGACAGAGCTTTAGCGATGCTCGGGGTTAGAATTTGATGCTCATGTATGTATGTATGTATGTATGGATGTATGGATGTATGGATGTATGGATGGATGTATGATCCACATCTCCTCCTAAACTATAAGACTGACGAAAAAAATGTAAACACCAAAATTGACCCTAATT
>JAQIXA010001570.1:0-23831 GCA_034699045.1 Nanhermannia cf. coronata Gr-Ori-00579
GATTATTTAATTGTAGATGGGTGCCTACCACACACTTGATCTGGAGTTGAACCGGAAATTCACGGTGACCAAGCAATGGGACTCGATTGATTTAGAACGTGTTGATAATGCTTGTGATCCTACTCAGGTATTTAATCATATACAAGTACCTGCATATTCGTTTTATTCTGCTTCGAAAAAGCGGATTTTAATTTCATAACTGTAGGTACCTACCAAATAGTAAAATATATAATTTTTCAATAAAAAACTTTGAGAATCAAAATTATTTGCACAACCGATTTTACTTTATTTCAATTGGAAGAATTGGTTATATAATCCAAAAAATCAGTCTTGTAATTCAAAAAGGCAATGCCGTCTCAATCATTGGCTGTTTTCCTACAACTAAAAATTTAAATAACTATTTATTTATGTTATAACTTTTAATAATTCTCTACCTTTACTTCTTGTAAATTGCCGTTGTACAAAGTTTATTTATTTATAAATAAAAAATGTTTCACGTATAGGTAAGGTTTATTTCATCCCTAATTTGGCTGAATTTGCCCCTATATTTTTGGTCTAAATTTACGCCTGTATGAAATTAACCCAAAATATTTTTAATTTTGTAAATGTTAAGTTAGGATAGATTAAGATTTAAAAAAATTTTGGGCAAATTTCATAAAGAGGTAAAGTTACCAAAATTATAGATAAATTCAACCAAAATAGAGATGATATTAAATCGGAGCCTTTTTTAAATCATTTTAACATGTACTATGTAATAAAGAAAGTCATTTCAGATCAATTTAATGTTTTAAATTTTATATATCTGTACATGTATGAGTCTTTTTCCGATTTTCGTAGTTTATTATGATGTACCCTGTAAAGTATGATTTTGCATTTTAATAAGATTTCTCTCAAAAATCAATTTATTATATTTTTGTCTCAAATTCTATCTATTCATAAGTCAGTATTCGTAGCTTAAAAGGACAAAATTGATTACATAATATGTTTTAACATTTGGTTATACAGAGTAATGGAAAAACAGATTCTTGTGGTTGGGTAGGCAAAAATAATCCTTTTTTCATTTTTAAAAATTCTATCTCCACTTGATACTACTTAAAACATACCTACATAATACTACAGTAAAATCTCTCTATAACGAACTTTGCGCCTTATACAGAGGTTTTATGCTATAATCTTAAGCATTTTCATAATACACTTGTTAAAGCCTAAAACTAACCTTAAAAAATGGTAAAAATTTCATAATATTTTTCAAATTAGAAATTTGCATGCATATTCGTAAAATGCATGGTATATACGAATACGAGTTGGTGCCATTTTTTGTAAAAATATCAAGTCTTGAATCAATTCAAGAAAAAAAACGTTATATAGAGGTTTCTCTACTTAATAAAAGTGAAATAGAGTTCGTAATATTGAGAGTTTTTAGCATATAAACTAATATAAAGCCCTATCTTGTCATAAAATTATTCGATATTAGAGAGATTCTATTATACTAGTAGTACTGATATTTTTGTATTTATTATTTATATCCAGCTTGAGATTTATTATTCGTTATAAAGAGAGTTGACCGTACTTGAAATTTAAGCATTATTCATTTTTACATTTATGAAATGTGCATTTGAAATTTGAAAGAAAAAGCGGATGGGAATTCTTTTATTTCACCATGATATTTGATGGTAATTTATTTTTTTTTTCGGGGTGAGGGGATTATAAAGAGGTAGGTATTAGGTATATAGATACCTTTGTAAATTAAATACAATTTTATAAGGCATTTAAAGTTTCAAAAGAAATTCAAAAGAACAAAAGAATTATATAATTTTGAGAATATATAAAAGAAAAGAGTTGATCAAATGAAATTGTAGAAATTTTACAACATTTTTGGCTTTTTTGCTGAGAATATGTAGAACTTGAAAAAACGAGCTATGCAGTTTGTCCGTCTAGTCCATTGAAAATAGTAGAAATAAAGTGACCTAAAGGTCAGAAAGACATAGATTAGATGACCTTAAATATAAAACGTCAAAATCCATGGGTTTTCTAAGCCTATTATTGGCCATAATTGTAAAGGTAATTTCTTGAAAAGGTTTTTTTTGAGATTTCGAGCTTCGTTTACTTTACGAGATGATTGTGAGAGTTTTTTTTACCGAAATTTTTCAAAGTGTTGGTAATACATCTGTAAATGTAAAAGACGGTAAGTTATATGTTTGATATGACAGATAAGTAGAATAAATGTTGGCCAAGTATAGTCCATCTGATTGTCTCTTTTTTGCGTTTTTTTTGGATTTTTTGGATGGATTAGATCGAGTGAAAGAAATTGAGTCATGGTATTGGTGGGGTTCGGTGGTGTGGGGATTAAATTGAATCAAATGGACTTTATATGGTATATTATGATTTCTCGGACACTTTGTATTTCACACACAAGGGAAAAAAATGGGATTTATTTTTCGAGGACTAGTAGCAAGGTAATGAACCTTACTGAAGACCTAAGTAGAACTAGAGTGCTATTTAAAACATTTCCGATTTAATATCATTCATACTTTGGTTGAATTTACTACTTACTATATTTTTGATCTAACTTTGCCCCTATATTTAATTAACATTTTTTTAAAATTCTTACCTAACTTAAACTAAACTAATCGTAAGAATATTTTGGTTTAATTTCATAATAGACTAAAAATATAAGAGTACATTCAACCAAAATAGGAATGAAATTAAACTTAAGTCATTTAAAACTTGATATTGATGAGTATTTTACTTGTATAGGATAAAAACTTTACTATATTATATTATTACCTATATGTTTCCGATCTAAAAGTCTAAAAAAATTCTGAGTTGTACTGGTATATTGAATTACTGACTATACATTTTATAAAAGGATCATTAATCCAGATCCAGATTCAGAATTACCCAGAAAATTAAGCGAATTTAGAATTACTCGTATTTTGAAAAATTTGGTAACTCAAATATCCAAAATATCAAAAAAAAAAAATCAAAAGTAAGGTTATGTAAAGTGGGTTCTTAACATTAGACTTATAAATATGGTAAATACCCACTATATTTGCAAATACAAAAATTTTCAAATTTTTCAAAAACTCGTAAGAGGATTGTTAACTTTCTCCAAGTGAAAAGTTTAAAACCAGATTTTTTTAATAAAATTGTTTCAATAATATCTTAAATATCATCCTGGAACATTGGAAAGGTATTTTTGAAAATTAGCCTTGACTCTGGATAGTGGAAACAGTTGGTTGTGTTCCATTTTTTGAGATTTTGCTTTGAGGGTGGGCTCAATTCAAGTGGGTGAGATGATTGCACAAAGATTGTCAATTTGCTTGTCTCAATATGGAAAGAGCCTCTGGCTGGTTTTGCCCATTCAATCCTCGTTCTTTCTGGACATCATGGACAATCCAGATCCTGGAAAAAAAAGTTTTGTATCTCATTTTTTTCTAAAGAAAAAGTATACAAGTTGGCCATAGGCTTACATAAATAAGTAGGGTACGCAGCCTGAAAATTAAATGATCTCGAATCTTGACAATATTAGTACCTACTTATGTCCGAATAATAGACGGGATTTACAACATTTTTTTTTACAAATATTGGTAGAAATGTTTAAAAATACTTAAAAGCATCCTCATCCTTATTTAAACTAATTGAAACTAGGTTATTTTTAGTTATTTATTTGTGATTACAATTACAATTACAATTACAATTCTTATTTTTGAGTAATTAAAGTTTTCAAGTTTGAAGACTACAGTATCTATTAAAAGGTTCTATTATTGATAGAACCACAAATCTTTACTCTGGTCTTTAGAACGGTTCATTCAAAATACATTTATCCTTATTGTTAGTTGACCTAGAGGTATGAATTTTCAGAAAAATTGAACAAAAAAACAACTTGGTAAATGGTAAAACCATATTTTACGAATCACAATAAAATATTTTTCAAAAAAAACCAATCCAAAAAAGGTAAAAGGTTTAACATTTCAAATATAGGTAGGTACCTAATTTCTCGAAATTTCTTAAAATTTCATAAAATTTCAAAAAATGGTTTATAGTTAGCAATTTAAACGAGTTAAACTAGCCATTCAAGTGTAATTTTTTATGAATTTCAGAAGTAATAGTACGAGTATTTTAGCCACAACTGGAGAAAGTTTCTTTAGGTTTTCTGCGCTTTCTCCAAGCCAAAAATTGAAACTTTGATTATCCATTTCTTATAGTAAACCCGTTTGAGGGACTCTAAAGTCCAAAATTCGGTTTTTTATTGATTTTTCGGTGTATTTCAGAACAGATGGGTCACGAGGATATTCATTAAATTAGATCACCTGAAAAACTTTCCAGACTATTTTTTTGTTACAATCCACAAACCATCCATAAGTCTGTTATTCTTACTAGTAGTACTTATAACATAACTAATAATAGTATATCTTAATAAAAAGTAGGTAGTAAAAAGTATTCATTTAAAAGACTTGAGAACATGACAAAGTATTTCCTACCATTGTCATTAATAACTACGAGTATCATAAATCGATAGTGATTATCTCTCAGAATACATAAAGGATATATTAAGTAAATTAATTCAATCAAATTGGGAAAACGAGAGCTAAACAACTGGATTTTTCTGTGATTCTCTACATAAAAAATAATGGGATTCGATTTAGATTGTAATGACTGAATATGGATTTTGAAGGGTTTTTGAAAAAAAGCGAATTATTTCCTCAATCACCTTTATACTTTTGCATCTTGGTAAGATACTTGTTTCAAAATAAATATTTTGAATTTTTTAACTATCTATCAGTAATTATAGTGTATTTTAACAGTTTTTAAATCAATGATGAAATTCTTTGGATTTTTTGAACAATTATTGGCCAAAATTTTATTTTTAAAATGAATGGATTTGGGACACTTGATAGTACAGGTACGGGTAGGAAAATGAAGTCAATTCATGATATCAAACACCCATTGCAATTGGGTGAAACCAGTCGACTTTTGGAACCACCAGGATCAAATGGAAATTTAGATCGACCAACAACTTTAGAAATTCATGGTATATTCTTTTTTTTTATAAAAATGTCAATTATGCAAGTTTTAAAAATTTTTAAATGCCCAATTATGCTCTAAAAATACTCAAAATTTTCAAAATTCTCGAATTTTTGTATTTTTTAGATTAAATTCTAGTCAAATATTTGAGTTTTTGGGTCAAAAAGTTTGCAAAATGCTAATAAAAGTCTATGAGGACTTATAAACTTTAATAAAACTTAACTTTTTTGAATCTTAGATGACCAAGTGACCGAAAATGAGAGGACAAACTGGTTTACACTAATTGGCAAAATAATTTTCATTTTTGGATTTTTGTACTTTTTCATTTGTGCACTGTCTTTTCTGAGCGATTCTATGCGACTTATATCAGGACCTTATGCAGGTAACCTGAATTAAAATATAATATTATCAAAAGTACCTATATTTATAGTCATAAATAAGTATGCTAATATAGGTATTGTTTTTTTTAAATTTTAGGTGAAATTTTGCAAAAAGAAAAACTTCTCAATAACCCTATAGTTGGGTTAATGATCGGTATTCTTATAACCGTGCTTTTGCAAAGTTCTTCAACATCTACAAGCATAATCATAGCAATGGTTTCTTCTGGATGTAAGTTCAAATTTTAATATTTGAATGGGTCTTTGACTATTTCCTAAAATATCTTAAAATATTTTAACTTTGTTTTTTAGTAATTTCATTACGAACAGCAATAAGTATGATAATGGGCAGTAATCTTGGAACCAGTGTCACTAATTCGATGTAATTTATCACTACTTCAAAATATAAAAGTTTTAACTTTAAGAAATTCTAGAGTTGCATTGACACACTTGAATAATAAGGAAAACTTTGAAAGGGCATTTTCTGGTAAATATTTGACATGTCATGCAATAAGTTTAATATGATACATTTACAGATATGAATTTTGTTGAACTCTATAGGTGCTGTACTTCATGACATGTTCAATTTACTCACAATCGGTGTACTACTACCACTTGAATACTTGACCAGATATCTTGAGGTATCTACAAATTAATTTTAAAAACCTCTTAAAACTTGAACTAGTCTAAAATTAAGTAATTTTTGTGAAATATTGATCAAAATTTGCTCTAAAAAAATTAACAATATCTTGAGTAAAATGTCAATAACCAGAGATAATTAGATATGTCAGTTTACTCCGTAATCAGATCAGATCAAGCTGGATTTTTAAGGTTACGTTTGTTACAATTTATATAAATTTTTTTAGAAAACATCCAGCTTGATAATGGACACTTTAAATCTGACCAAGAGCACAACAAAAGGGTCAAGTTCAGGCTTGAGACTTCAGAATGTGGAAATTTTGTCACATATTGTGAAACCATTTACCTCTCTCATTGTTCAGGTATGAATAGGGTATTGAAATATACAGATTTATTATACAATTAAGTGTAACTATTACATAATTGCACCATTTTTTGTAGATAAATAAAAAAGTGATTGTTGGCTGGTCACTAAAAGACCCAAAATATGACAATGCCCGTCTGCTCAAAGTCTGGTGTAATTCAACAGAAAATTCAACCGAAAATAATGATGAAACTAATGAGGAAACCCAGCCAAAAAAATGTAAATTTATTAAATTATTTATACTTGGTTCTATAGACTATATGTATTTAAATATTAAATAAAGTAAATCAATCAATGTCTTATAGGCAAGTTTCTTTTTAATCTATTCAACCTGGGTGATTTTTCTGTCGGGATTTGGCTTCTCATTTTCTCATTAATCCTGCTATGCGGTAGTCTCATATGTCTTGTTAAAGTACTCTCCTCAATGCTCAAAGGTAGGAGAAAGTAGGATAAAGTAGAGAAATTCTAAATTTTGCAAATTTTTTTTAGGTAAATTAGCAAATGCTGTTCAAAAAGGCGTAAACGCAAATATCCCTTATATGCCTTTTCTTACTGGGTACATTGCAATATTCATAGGAGCCATTTTAACCATTTTGGTATGCAATTCATCGAAAATAACGATATTTTTAATATTAATTGCTGTATTTTTATGTATCTAGTTACAATCATCCTCGGTTTTTACAAGTTCACTTACACCGTTAATTGCAATAGGTGTAATTTCGATTGACCGAGCCTATCCACTTACACTTGGTTCGAATTTAGGTACTTACCTAATTTTTAAAATTTTTTTGATTTAATAAGTAGAAATATTTTATATCCTTTTGAATCCTGCTCGAACTTCGAACCTATAGGTTTTGAAACAAAGTCCAAAATCTAAAAGCTTATCTCGAGAATCCAAGAACTGTAAACTTTTTTGTCAATATGCCAGCAGGTCCTCAAAAAACAACGGTTTTTACGATAAGACCGAAAAGTTTTCGGTCTTATCCAAATCCAGGGAGAGTATGCAGCTGCCTACTTGAAATTTTTGCCTATACACTAGATAAAATAGGTTTTTTTCGGAAATTTTTTAATTGAAGATTGACCAAAATTATGCAATTTCAATTTCCCGAATTTTTGAGTATCGGTTAAAAAAATAAGTCTGCAGCCCAATGTTAAAGGTTTTTTATAAAAAAATTTCGCCCTTCGGGAGAATTGTGTATACCTATACGTAGTACAGTATATTTGAAGAACCTATGAAAATGGCATTGGCAAAAGATTTTCGGTTCTAGGCTTTTCTGCTGAAATTTCTGTTGAATACCTTTTGTATTAGGAATTTGTGTCACATTACATTATCAAAGTCTATGGTGCTGTTCTATACCTAGAAGGTTCCTTAATACTGATAGTCAGATCTTAAATCATTTTTTTAATGAAAATAGGTACAACAACAACAAGTATGCTGGCCAGTATTTCAACTGTAGGCCCTCATTTAAATTCAAGCATACAAGTGTCCCTATGTCATTTTCTATTTAATTTCACCGGACTTTTGCTTTTTTATCCATTTCCATTCACAAGGCTCCCGATAAGGATGGCACTTTCCCTCGGAAAAACCACAAACAAATACAACTGGTTTGCATTTGCCTATCTACTAATCGTATTCCTATTTTTACCATTTTTTGTATTTGTGCTATCACTCACTGGTCCAATTGGATTCTCAATAGTGTCTATCCCACTACTTTTGATTTCACTTTGTGCTCTCATTTTATATCTGATTCAAACACACTGGTCAAGTAAGCTACCAGAGAAATATCAAAATTGGGAATTTCTACCCTCATGGCTTCATACCCTCGAACCTTATGACAAAATTATAAGAAAAATATTTGGGCAGAAGGCTAATGAAGACACAGACGAGTCAAAGAAAGTTGTTCAAAATGAAGATATTTTGCCAAATTTCGAGTCTGATGATGGTCTGGATAATCCTTGTTTTTACACATCAAGTGAATTTATCAAATCTAGTCAGTGTCAGCTTGATGAAAAAGATAAATCTATATATGAAAGTGAATTATAAAATAAATAATTTAAACAGGTTTAAAACAGTCTAAATTCATAGTATATAGTAGTTAAAATCGGTTAAAATTTAAAATACATAGATGCTAATACCGATAGAAAGATCTTTAAAGTCTCGATTAGTTTTTTACATTGGCTTTAATATCAGTAGTTATCTTAAAAGAATAGATAGCTGTCATTGAAAATGTCTTAAAACTTTTAATTAATTATTCGAACATCGATCCTAGGGACAGGTAACAGGCCTTTTTTAATTTTGATGCCTTCAACCCCTTGATACGGATAAATGAAATTCATGTAAAGTACTCGTAGCTTTTGTGCTATTTCGAGTCATATCAAGGTCCAGCATACAGTAATTAAAGGTCTGTTTCCTTGTGTAACGCATCCGTATAATGTAGATATACTGTAGTAAGATTATAATAAAAAATTTTCATATTTATTGCATTAATCTTCTACAAAAACTTTTATTTGTTTTAAATACGGAGTATAAAAAACGACATTATGTATCTTCAGAAAATTTAGATGTAATTTTACATGGAAAACCTCAAATTAAATGCCTTAAAAAGAGAAGTTGTATTGATACTATAATTAATAGCAACACTGCTATGAAAAAAACGCTTAAACTTAAAACTCGAATAATCTCAACACTTTAAAGTTTAGGTTCAGAATCTACCTACCTACATTATATATTTTTTGGGAATAAACTATCTTCTAAAATGAAATGTACCTATCTATATATTGATATGTATTTTGAAATCTGATAATAAATCTAAATCTTATTCATTAAAGCAATATAAAGATTTAAAAACTCTAAATTGTAATTTAAAGTCAATACTTTTGTCCTTTATTCATATCTTTTTAAAATCATATAGGAATCTATTCTAATTAATGTGATAAATACTCAGAGCTTATCTAATAATATTTTTAAGACTAAAAATTATCCTATTTTTACATAAATTAACCATAAAAATGTATAATTATCTAAAATTTTAATATATAAAATGTATGTACATTTTCCCTTGGAAGGTACAATTAACAAAAAGATTTAAATGCACAATTTTGTGCAATGCTAGGTATCTATCTCCATTAAACAACTAAGCTAACATTATTAAATAACATTAACATAACAATAATCTTAATTTAAAATTCATTATGACCCAAAAAACATAAAAGAAAGATATGCTGTGTATCAGACATCATTAATTTAAGAGTTGCTTTATACATAATCTCAAAATTAAAAGATGGAAAAAAGGAACTAGATAGTAACCCTAATTATTATTTAGTTAGAAATGTGCTAGTCATAGGTACTTAAATTTAATTTTTACAATTTCATTTCATATTATTCTGCTGGTGGTGGTGGAGGAGGTGGAGGATTGAAATTCCCCTGGCCGCCCCAGAACCTAAGAAAAGAATTAAAAAAATCGATAAGAATTGCAAAATTGCAAATGTTTAAGGTCATTTAGATTTAGTATTACATTCCAGGAGGTGGTGGTGGAGGTTGAAATTGTGCTGAAGGTGCTGATCCAGGTGGTGGTGGTGGCATGGCACTTTGATAAGCATTCCAAGCAAGCTGTTGTTGTTGAGCCCAATTTTGTTCTTGTTGCCATCCTGGTGGTCTTGTTCGTGCAATTAAATTTGATTCACCAGGTGGTGGTGGTGGAGGATTTGAGTTTGAATTTCCCCAACCTACGGGAACAGGTGCCATTATGGCTTTAGAAGGTCCAGTTTTTTCAAACATTGAACCACCACCGCCACCGCTGCTACTACCGCCACTCCCTTTTAGACCAGGTCCTGAAGGATTTGCTTCACCCAGTTCTGCCATTAAACTTAAATATTCTTCATCAATCTTTGCACGCTCATATGGGTTGTACTGAGGTGGTCTAAAAGTTATAATTTAAATTATTGTCTATTCATATATAGGTACATAAATAAAGCTCTCAAAAACCCAATTATGTCACATCACAATTTTACAAGTGAATACATGTAAGATTGAGAATAAAATTTGATTTCAAATAGAAAATAATAATATATTATATTTTACCCTCCAGCGCCTGGCCTTTTCATTCTATAAAATAAAATAAAAATTGTCAATACTTAATACATATATACAAAATATGCGTCAAAGATTTTACAAAAGTAACTAGGCATGATTATAATACCTAATTAAAATAATTACCTGCAATCTTTGCCAATATGACCAGCACCACCACAAACCGTACAGATGACACTATTTGTGACATTCGGCTTATCCGGACAATGCCAAGTTCTATAAGAAAAATGCAAAATTTTAATAAAACGGTTAGAAATGGAATAAAAAATTAAAGTTTTACCTGTGAGATGTTGCACCACAATTGGAACACTTGGGACCTTCCCCTTCTCTTAATGTGCCATTGAGTAAAGCAAGTTCTCTCAATTGAGTTTTCCTTAGATCATTTTGATTTTCTGGCATATCGATACCTTGTTTAATAATATCTTTAATTTTTTCACAGGCTTTCTTAACAGACTCAGGATTATTTGATGTAACATAAGCATGCAAAGGCTCATCTTCGCCTGGTAATGGTTGTCCAGCTTTTCCTCCAACTTTCCCTTCTTTCACTGAACCTTTTCCTCTAATAATGATTTTTGCTCCAGTGTCCTTTTCCAAACCTTTTAAAGTATTTCCACGAGGACCTATAAAAATATTAGTTTTAGATACAATATATATTCATAAAATACTCTTCATAAAAAAGTTTAATTCATTTAAAAATCAGCTCTGAAAATTAATTTTGCCCTTATGCAATATACAAACATTGAGTATTGAGGCTGAGGCATAAAATACAGAGCTGAATTAAATAAATAAATTCTACCTAGTTAATAAAGTATATAATTACTAATTACCAATTAAAAGTCCAACAAAATTAATGTCTGGATTTTCTTCTTGTGGTATTGGAACTCGATCCACAATTTTGATGACAGGTGCCCTTAAAATTTCCAACACTTGCTTTTAAAAGATTTTTAATTGATTTATTTTTACCTGTAATCTGGTGGTGGTTTGTATTCAGCATTTAACTTGATAAGCTTCTGAATAAGTGCGTGTCTTTCTTCTTCAAATTTCTTTCTTGTACGGTATTCTCGAGTATTCAACCGCTTGCCATCAGTACCATAAATAGGTTCAGGAGACGGAGATCTATCAAACAGCAAACCAAACAAAGAGATCTTTATTTTTAACTTGTAATCGACAATTTTTGCCTTTACATAATATGCCTTAGTATCAATCTTGTATACAATTATAGAATAGATATTTAAAGATCTCAGTGTCCAGGTTGCTGTTTTAAAATTATCCTGAAAATCCTAATAAAAAAGCTAAAAAAATAATCAATAACTTTATTTAATTGACATTTTATAAAAATATCACAATTAGATTAGATTAGATAGTAGATTAATTATGTTCAATTCTTTTCAGGCAACTAAATAGAAAATTATTATCTGATGAACCACCTTTCCTCTGGATTCGGATTAATTCCCAAATCTCCAGTCCGTAATTTTCTTGACAATTCTTCAATTTGCAATTGTGCTAATGTGGAAAAAAGATTAGAAAATGAGGGGCAAGACCCCCCAATTGCGAATTAATTAAAATGTTTAAAAATTAAGTCCTTAACGCTATTCATTCATATTCATAAGAAAATGTCTAAAAATGTAAACTAGTGAAATTGTTATATTAGTTTTCAATTTTAATTTACTTTTTTGCCTAAAACGCTGTAAATAAAGAAGGAAAGGAATAGATTATAAATAAAAAAAGATTATCGATTAGAGAGTGAAGAAAAATGATTAATATTCATCTCCATTGTTCAACTTGGCTATTACAAAATCATTAAAAAATTTAGTAATAATTAGACATTTCAACAATAATTTCATAATTATTATTACGATTAGGATTAGATGCTATTATGTAAATGTAAAGGGATAAAAATAAATTAAAATTCCTATTACTTGTAAAAATGTATGATTATATAATTATTAATCCTAATTTTATATTTACTTTTTTAAATCTGTGATATAAAATGAAACTCAAATTACCTATATATTGTTCCGTCTGTTGTCCAGTAAGTTCCTTTGATATAATCGTAGGCATTCCTAGTTAAAATTAAATAGAAAAAGTATTTAAAAGTATCAAATGAATGACAATTATTCACAACAATAATAATATTAAAAAGAGTAATTTAAAGTATTAATTACCTGGAATAACTGCCTTGTCATTTTCGGTCCCCATCCATCTCGATTTTCTTTTCCTCTTTCGCTCTCCAGAATCATTACTACCTCGACTATCTACTCAAAATAAACATTTTAATATACAAAATATATTTTAAAAACTAATATTAGTACTCACTCGTATTATCATTATCATTTACTAATTACCTTCACTTTCTCTTTTAAATCCAGCCTGATTCATAATAGCAATAGTCCCACTATCACTCCATCGATTGTAGTCGGTGTAATCAGTGGCCATTTTTGTAGAATTAAACATATTCAAATTTGAACTACCATACGAGTCATTTATATGCCGATCATCATGCTGATTACTTCCACTACTACTTCCACCACCTAAATAACTTGGCTTTAAAAGTGAACCAAGTCCACTGCTATGATGCACTATGGGCGGGGGTCGTCCTAATGGCACCTTATTCGCATCTTCTCTTCGGCTCATTTTCAGCAATCTAAAAATATGTGGTCAAGTAAAAAGCAAAATTTAATGATCAATTGCAACTATTTCCAACCTTAAATTTATATTAAGCTCACGAGCACCAGTAATATATATTAGTATTATGCGCATATACCCTACCCTACTAATACTGAACTACAAACCTAAACTGCTTAACCTTCAATATTAAAAGAGCTAGCCTACCTAGAAAGTCAAGGCTATAAAACCTAAACATATGAGCACTTCTCTATTTTCTGTAAAACTAGATTTTTGATCTTGGATGCAATTACATTTATAAAATTACGCCCAGCATCTGGTTTTTCAGAGTCGAATTTAGTGAAAAAATGAGAACGTACACGTACGTGTCAGAGTGTCCTACTTTCTAATAAATTTGTAAAATTCTATGCTTGTAAATCTATGTAGGTTATTTTATAGTATACTATGGTATATGTCTATATTTCTATATGCCAAATTCCACCTGGGCCTGGACTCCATCGTCAACTGTCAATTGACGCTGGATCAAAAATCTATATTTTAATTTTAATTTACTTACCGATTTCAATCAATTAAATTGACCAAAAAATAGAAATCCAGATGTCAATCCAACTGCCTTTGCTTGCCTTTTGATACTTTGACCTTTTAAAAATATCCACTTACACTAGACGGAAATGTGACAAGAACCATACACCACAAATATGGACCTTAATGAACCAAAAAATTAGTTAATTAAAATAAAAATTTTGGCCAAAAAAACCTAAAATTCTTGCTGGCTGGAAATCGAAATCTAAAACAATTTTTTTATCGATGATTATAATACAAAATCTAAAATGTGCGAAAAAAAGCTGTAAATTCTAATTTACCTGGTATGGTATGTACTATGTACTATGCATGTACATATACATGTACTAGCTATAGGGGTTTAGAGTTTAGCTCTCTTCGAATGCATTAGTTCAGGTTCAGGTTCAGGTCAAGTTTTTAATTTTTAATTTTTTCTCTCGAACCTCGAACGAACAACGAGAACGAAACGAGAGTCTCGGTCTCGAGCAGAATTTTTTTTCGAAATTTTGAAGAGTTTTTCGAAAAAATTTGTTAATTTTTGATAAAAAATGAGCAATTCTGCGAATGCTAAACCAGCTGTAGATTTGGAATTAAAAAAGGTAAGTTGACTAATTATTATCCTTCTACTTCTTTCTACTTCTACATATTTATATTTATTTTCTAAGTAAATAATTGTGTAAATTATTTGATTATGATCTAGTAACTTAACTTGTACTAGGATTCATTAATTTAGCTCTGAAAAACTCAATTTTAGCCTTACTTTTACACATATTAATGTCTATTTGAACTGAGGTAAAAATTGATGATTTTGAATTTTGACTGGTATAATTATGAACTTTCAATCTTTGATTCTATATATTTATATTTTCTTGATAATATAGTTTTTTACTTTTAAAAGACTTTCCTAAGGATTTTATTAATTTAGCTCTGAAAAACTAAATATTTGCCTTATTAACACATATTATAAATTATATAATGTCTACTTGAGCTTGAGCTGCGGTAATATTTTTGTTTTACTTTCAAAGCGCAAAAACACTAAAATTGATGATTTTATTTTTTTTTGTCTTGCATGCATTCATTGTCAAATAGGTTCTTATAAAGGTATACATTCTCGTATTCTACAGTTTGCTTCAGCTTTGAAATACCTAATTTTAGCCTCAATTTAATACAATTATGAGTACTTTAATATAATAATAAAATTAAAGGTAAAAATTAAGTACTTAATTAAGGGCATTGAATACTATAAGTTTAAGTGACCAATACCGATCAGTCAGGCCAGGCACAATTTATTATAAACTGTTTATTTTTGATAAATTGATAGTGTGGTAGATTGATTAATAAATTGAAAATTAAGTTAATAATGTAGGTAGGTATATATTCATAAGTAGTTTAGTTAAAAATACTTAATGATTAATTTTTATATTTTTCACAGGCTTTCACTGAGCTACAATTAAAGATGATGGATACAAATCAAAAATTGAGGTTTGCCGACGGAAACATTGAGGTACTTTCATTTAGATAGTTAAATCTAATAAATGAAATACATTATTTTAATATTATTTAATTTTATAATAGGGAATAAAAAGGAGCATTCTACATAAAAAATTGACTGATGGCGAGATAGGGGTAAGATTGACCGTTTAACAAGAATCAATATCCGATACATACCGACCAAAATAGTTTATATACAGTAGAGTATAGATCATAAATATAAACATAAGTTAATATGAGTCAATGTGTTAAGCCAAGCATTTTTATAATTAAGTTCTAATACTGATTTTATTCAATTTTGCCTTTTTTAGAAACTAGCTCCAGACAATGCTGTTTATCAGGTAAAGTATATATTTGATTATATTTTTCTATTTATTTTTATTTTTATACTTTGTACAAAAGTGTTATGTTATAACTTAACTTTTCAATGTTATAATTTGACAGGGTGTTGGTCGCTGCTTCTTTAGGACTACAGTTCCTGTTGTTCGAACTTCATTAAATAAAAATATATCAGATCTACAAGACAAAATTAAAGTTTTAGAGGTAAGTTCTATAAAAAATTTGTTCATCCTCTCCCTATATTATTTCATTTTAGTAAATCTATCCCTAAAATCGATAAAATGTATTTTGTTTTTTTAAAGAGCAACAAAGAATTCCTTGAAAGAGATATCAAGAATTCTGAGAATTCATTAAGGGAACTGGTCAATCAAAAGAAGAATGCCCTTTAATTTTAATTTTAAGTCGTATATTAATAAAAATTAAATATGTTAACCTTAATCTACCTTCTAATCTAATTCTAATACAAATTCTACTACTAAGCTATCTTCGGATTTTTCTAAATTTTCAATGATAAATGCTAATGTCTAATGCTAATGATTATTACCTCTTAACTTTTAATAACATATCTTTTTATGAAAATGAAATGTAAACGTAATTACATTTTCAAACATTTTTTTATTTCAAAAGAAAACCTTTATTTAATGGAATAAAATCCTCTAATTTAAATTTTGCATCTAAAAGCAAAATTTTGCTAAATACATTAATTCTTCAAATACATTGATTAAAATTATGTAAATAGTAATTATTGATGGATTTAGTAGATATTTATAAAGCTTAAAGAAGAATCGTAGATTAATTCTAAGTTAGTTTATCTTATACTTCTAGATTATATAAATACAAAAGGAGGTTTAAAATCACTTGAAATCGAAAATGTTTCTATATTTTTGATGAGCACTTATTATCTTCATTCTCATCTCTTACAAACAATTAGGTAAAAAGTAAAAAGGTACCTAGTCTTCCAGCTTGAATAAGGTATTTATGAATATCCGTAACATTAAAAAAATCTAATAGGTATATAATTATAAAAATGCACTGTAATGTTTCTTTAATTAAAATCTCGATAATTTAAACTCAATTTTCAATCCATAAAGTAAGGTTGTCCATTTTTTTCTCTTCTTCGTGTTAAAATTTCAACTCCAGTATCAGTTACTAATAAAGTCTCTGAAATAAACAAAATAATAATAATATGAATAATAAAATAAACAAATAGGTATAGAATAGAATGTTAAAAATATTAAACAATAAATTATTTCATCAAAAACAGACCTTCAAATTGAGCTGAAAGCTTTCCATCTAGAAAATAAGTAAAGATTTAGAATTTTAAACCAAGTGGTGATAATTCAAAGTCCAGTTCTAAAATTCTTTTAACGTTTACAATTATTTAATATAAATTAAAATAACCTTGTGTCACAGCTGTCCAATTGTCTGGCCATTGCTCATCCTTCCAAGTTCCTACAAGAATAAAGATGGAAAATTGAAAACAGTAATATTTTTGAGATGAGTATGACTAATATGACCGACTATTTTGTTTAATTTTAATTTAGTAGAAAGCATATTTTAAGACATTTTTTTCTGGTTTTTACCCTGAGAAATCATAGGCTCAATAGTGAAACAGTGCCCTAATATATAAAAATGAAATAAGCACAAATCAATTTAATTTTAAAATTTATTTTTTATATTTTTACCTGGTTTCATAACACCAACAGCCTTATTTTCTAATAAAAAATGATTGAACATGTAAAGTAAATATTATGATTTTACAAATTACGAATTGACATGCATAGCTTACTAGCATAATGAGGAATTGATGGAGCTGTATGAAATAAGCGATGGATTCCATGCCCTTAAATATTTAAAGATAAATTAATATAAAAAATTAATATAAATTAATATCAAAATTGTGGTTTTCAAATACATATTATGAATAAATGTTATAATACTTTACCGCAATAACCTGTAAAAAATTGATTCAGATTAGTTACATGCTAGTCAAAGAGTACTGAATACCTACTACCTATAATTTAATCTAAAGTAGGCATTCAGTTTGAGAAATTCGAAAAAATTACTTCTGACAACAGAAAAACCATTTATTTGTGCATGCTTTTGAATTACATTTCCAATGTCTCGGTACTTTGTTCCAGGTTTAACTAGTTTAAAAACAATTTAATAATTTTAATGAAAACAAGTTCAAAATATACATAATATATATCAATAGCTCCTTACCCATCTCAATGGCTTTAGCTAAGCATTCATATGTAGTTTTGACTAACTTTCTCCCTTCTTCTGGAACACTTTGACCACCAATTAAAAATGTTTCATTTAAATCTCCATGAAATCTGTAAAGCAAAGTAATTTCATTAATATATAGTGCACACTTACTTCCTATATTTGTATTACCCATTATGATAGACTGTAACATCGATATTACAAATATCACCATCTTTTAGCGGCCGCAAGTCCGGAATACCATGACATATAACTATGTAAAATATAAGTGAATGTTCGTAAAAATTTGAAGTTATAATTTAATATTCAATTTTTCAAAAAATATCTACCTTCATTCACACTTGTACAACAAGATTTTGGGAAATTATAATAATTCAACGGGCTTGGATAACAATCTCTGTCAATACAAGCTTAAAAAAAATACCATATTTAGTTAACATTTTTCATAATATAAATCATTCATTTTCTATTATTGATGGTATACCTTCATAAACTACTCGATCTATTTCATCAGTAGTAACTCCTTTACCAATAATCTTAGCAGCTTCATCTAAAACTTCTCGTCCCAACTTTTTAAGTTCATAAAAAACAAAGATAAAAATAAAGACAATCATTAAATATCCATCAAATAAAATTGCTTTCATTTAATTCAGCTCCTCTAAAATTCGATTATAGAATAGATAGCCTCAATTTTACTAAAGAATAAGCTCATGTGAAATTGAGGCTAAAATACTAATATTAATATAGTTTTTAAAACTGAATTGTGAATCAGACTTTTTATTATTACCTTTCCAGCAACTCGCATTGCTTCTTGGTCTTCATCCGAGAGAACAAGAATTTGTGATGTACCACGTAAAGCCAGTTCAGAAAGTGGTTTCCCATCAGGATTTTGCCCATAATCTGGTCTTATAATCGTGTCAGGCACCTGCTGAGCAAAAAAAATGTAATTCAAAATAATGGAATGGAATACTTGTTTAATTTATAATATAGGTTAGATTAGATAATTTCACCTGTCGTTGCTCAGTCTTTGGGAAAGGTCGTAATACACCAGTGTATTTGAATCCAGGATAAGGATTAAAAGTAAAATTTCCCAGTCCGATTCCATTATTAAAAGAAGGGAAGATTTCTTTTTTATCATCTATTCACAAAATTACATCAGGTAAATTATCATACATTTATTAAATACCTATTAAATTAATAATAATATAACATAACTTACTTACCTCTTACAATTTTATGTACAGCTTTGTGTACAGTCCAAGATTTTGTAAAACAATCCTAAAAAAAGATGAAAATAAATAAAGTATGTATTTTTAATGTTTTGAATGTACCCTAAATGTCAAATTAAATGTTATTGTTAAGAACCGTTACCGCTTATTAGTTAATTGAATTAATCAGAATATTTCTTTACCTGATTGCAAAAGTATGAATTTTCAATCCCTAAAATTGTCAAATTAAAACTTGATTAATATAAAATCCAGAACATTATAGGCGCTTTACAATAACTTAATCGAAATGATCCAATTCTTTATAATTTAGAATTCAGCTCCGAAACACCGGGTTTGATCTCAATTTTTGTTAGTAAAATGATTATAAAAGTGAGGTCAATATCTGCTATTCAGAGAGCTGAATTAAACAAATTGACTTTAATTCCCGTATAATAATGAACATGATTATGATTATCAATGATCACAATGATCAGTTATTTATATTTAAGGATATAATTAACATTTATACTTTATACCTAACTCATTTAAATTCAGATTATGAAAAATAATCAAATGGTCTCCTCAACTTAACCATGCAATTATTTATTACTTAAGGTCAAAATTTTGCTTTTCCGAGCTGAATTAAATGAATAGATAAATAATGGACTATTATTTTAATCAAATATATTTACCTAATTTTAAGCATGTCGGGCATTGTAACTTTGCCGGTTGATTACATCCACGGGTTAAACATAACCTTTCTTCCATTGACGACATTGCGATTGACAATTATACACTTTGTGCTAATTAGGTTCTAAATAGATTAAATGTCAATTATTGCTAAAATAATTAATACTTTTATAATTTATGGCTACTAAATTAACAAAAATCAGTCTTCTAAATTCTAGTCTAGTAAAAAAAAAAAAAAGTTCTGCAACAACGTGCTCTGGTCTGGCGGGCCGGGGTGGATGTGGACATGGATATCAAACCACAAGTTCTGAGTCGAGTGTCGTCTATGAAACAATGACACTTAAAACCATCAACTATGACAGTAATTGACTAATTAGGACATTAATTATAATGTCTAACTATACTAATGTATAATGTTAATGTCAATCAGTACAATATTTCTAAGCTATAAGCTAGTCACTAGGAATAGGATTTAGATTTAGGATAGGTAGGAAGGGGAAGGACAATTTCAATTCTTCGATGACTTAACGTACGTGATTCATTCAAATTACGAAAGATAAGACACTTGGTTTCGATTATTTGCTAAAATTTCAACAGTTATAACACAAATCAACAATTAAAAGTTAGATTTAATTTAATCGTAATTGTAATGTAATTAAAATTAAGTTTTTTTAATCTTAAAAAATTAAAAAATTTTTCAATTTTTATTTTTTAAGCATTTTAGTAGCTTCAAATTTTAGCTCAAGAGTTGACTTTATTTAATTTTTACCTTTTCTTAAATCTCAACTTATGGGTTATTTTGAGATCAATTTTGTGACCGAGAAAAATCATCAAGCAATTTTTACATTTTCATGTCAAATATTTTAAATAATTATTACTACGATTATAATGGGTCATTCATTCAATTCAGCTGCGAAAAATCAAATTTTGACTCGTTTTGGAAAAGCTTGTATAAGATTAATGAGATTATTTGCAAAATAATTATACTGAGGCTGAGGGTTTTCATGGATGAATTCAATGAATCTCAGGTAATTTTAAATTTTTTTAACTTGTAATGTTTGTAACTAGTTTTAAAGATTTATGTATATTTAATAGTCCATATCAAGGTCCAGGTGTCGAGGACGATGAACCCTCTTTTTTCTCTCTTTTCTCACAATCATCGGAGAGGAATGACCTGACTCTGGACTGTCATACGTTTCTGAACTCTGATATCCTGAAGCTGGTGATTCTAAATCGTCATTTTGATATCGATATTGATTAGGATACAAGTTAAAATCAGACAACGAAGATCCAGATCCAGATCCAGATGATGGCGTACTTAACTCTCCAGTACCTAGTAAATTACAATTATATAAAATGAGAATTAAAATACACGCATAAAAATTATTTAAACCAAGCTATATTTATTACTAGGTCTTTTGGGCAGTTCATCATCTTTTCCATGATTTCTAAAATGATTTTCATATCGGCTTCGGTGGTGGTGACGACGTCGTCGTTCAATGTTGTCATTATACCCATGCTGGTTTGCTCTGGCACTTTTAAACGATACGGTTTCAACAAGAACTTGTACAGCCACCGATACAACCAATGAAACAATGCTTGCAATAAGGAAATAGTTTTGACATTTCTTATAAGTCTGAGAAATTATTGGTCCACATTCCTAATAAAAAACGATAATTATCACTATCATTATTAGACTGATCAATTATTTAGAATTTAGGTTAGATGGGACCAAGACCAAATAAGTAATTACTGGTAATTGGAATTATTTCATATAGAAATTCCTATAGGGTACATATTATGCATGTTTAGTTATTAATTATTAAATTACCTTCAATTTAATTGCATCGCATTGAGGATCTTCAATTTTAAACACAACATATTCATCAATTTCATCATTTGGTTGAAAAGTACTTGCTGTTGATGACCAATTCATGAATTTCATTTTCATATTCATATTATTATCCATATACTGTTCAAAAACTAGAGATTCATTAGTCGAAATTGGAATTTCGCTTGCATGTCTTTTTATTCCACAGCAATCCTTTAAAAATAATATTGTGTAAAAGTGATTGCAATGTATGTGCATGTAAATTGTACTTGTGTAAGTTTGTATTGTAATTGTAATAAGTATAACTTACGAATATCTTTTGAACAAATAAAAGCCAACTCTTAATTTCATCTTCATTAACTGCTTGCATGTCTTTTTGAATCCTTTTTATCGGATCTTTCTCCCAGAATTTTAAGAGAAATACTGGAAAATAAGGACAAAATATGAGAAGAGATGCCAAGATCATTATCTATCATAACACGTATCTTTTATCATGAATTCAATCAATTCAACAAGAAAGTCGAAAGGGAAAATACTTTTAGTCAAATTTTGCGTTAAACAAAATTTCGTTTGTTTATTAAAAAAACTTATCAATCTAAAAGGAAAAACCTAATTTTGCCTTCAATATTAGGTATCAATTATCAATTCACAATTGTATATAATAATCTGTATTTACTTTTACTTGAAAAAGAAAAATTCTGTTTTACAGAACTGAATTAATGAAGGCCGTTTTGGCTTGGTCTGGAATCTGTAAATCTCAAGTCTCAAGATAAAATTTAGGTTTTAGGTAGTACGTATAAGGTCTAAGAATAAGTCTAATAAAACTAAAACAAAAAGTAGGTACACAAAATACCTATGTTTGTGACGAGCAGTCCAATTTCAATAAGTAAGAAAAGCCTTTCCTATATAAAAAAACACAAATATTATTCATACTTTTGATTAGACTTTTATAATAAAGGTTATTACAATTAAAGTCGTTGACGTTTTTTTAGGGAATACAGTTGATATGAAGAACTTGACAAGGGTTGTCGCAAATAAAATTATTAGACATATTTCGGTAAATGGGTACAAAACATTTTCAAAGTCTAAATAAGAAAAGAATATAATAAATGATTAGTAAAATTGCAGAAAATAGGTAGATTAAAAATTATATTTGAAGAAACTTATTGAAACCTGTGGGTGTCAAGGGATATGGGTAGTTTACGATGATTTTTTGACACTTTAATTTTAGCAAAATATAAAGAAAGATTAGGGTCCCCTGCAAAATATAAAAAATGTTCAAATTATGATCTCAAATTAAAAGTAAATGACTCTAATTAAGTTAAATTACCAAAAGCAGAATTTGTGACACTAAAACAAAATAAAATTTTAATTTCCCCATTTAAAATCCAAATTGAAAATCGATCTAATTTTAGAGTAAAAATTACTATCTACTACTCCTTAAGTAAAAGTACCCAATTGTCACATTTTAAAAATAAGCTGAATTTTAAATACATCAATCAATTCAATTTTGAAATTGAACCTGAAATTGAAACTATAGCATAATTTACTTTTTAATTATAGTTTTGTCATAATAATAAAAATACCTATCTTCTGATACAGTTGATGATGATTTTTGGTAATCTTTGTTCTTTCATTACCTCTTTCTTTCTCTTCAAACTTTTCAGCTCCTATAAATAATGATTATGGATCATGAACAATATTCATTTTTTGAAACACGTAGCTTACCCAGTAATAAATGATAAATGGGTCTCAGAATCAGTATCAGACTCGGCTAGTTGGATCGGATGAGAATTCCATGGTGCATGGGATTTGGACATAATGTCACTTTAGTTTTCAATATCTCCTCAAGCTGTGAAGTGAGCATCCTTCAAGGTCGTACTACATCGCAGGCTTGGTCAGTGTAGTGAAAAACTCCTTGTCGGGTTGTTAAATTCGGCTACAAAAAAAATCCGGACTGAACCGACTGAACGGAAATTTTAAGTTAAGGCACTTTAAGGGTAAATCAACTACGGCGATTCCGAATCCGATATCCTTTTAACCGAAAAGTGATCCCCTGCACCCTTAAGGGCCAGGTCAAAGGTCAAAAATGAATTTTGATTTTATTATAAATTATGGGTAAATCGACTATGAGGATTCTAAATTTGATATTTATTTGATCGAAAAATGATTCCTTGAGTCCTTAAGGGCCAGGCCAAAAATGAATTTTTACATGGGTAAACCGACTACGACGATTCCGAAACCGGCATCCATTTAACCGAAAAGTGATCCCCTGGGCCCTTAAGGGCTATGTCAAAGGTCAAAGGTCAAAAATAAATTTTAAGTTTTAAATGAAATATGGTTAAATTGTCTACGAGGATTC
>JAQIXA010001571.1:0-23824 GCA_034699045.1 Nanhermannia cf. coronata Gr-Ori-00579
GTATACTAAATACTTGTATTGGAGAGTAGGCTTGTGCATGACAGAGATTCTGTTGATTATTGAAATGGGGGGATTGTGCATATTTTCTACAATATAATACTTGGTTAAAAAAAAATCATCGAAACCATGGGATGGGATGGTTTGTCGACACAAAGTCCGATTGAATTCTCCAGAGTAATTTATACTGTTGCAGATATTCCTTCATGTTTTTGTAACTTATCTCAAAGCAGAGTCCCGCAGAGTCTCAAAATTGAGAATTTTTTTCCCCTCAAAATCTGCACTGTGTTTTTGTCGCCCTTTTTCATTCCAGCAGCTCACAAACAAGTGATATTATTATATAACTTTTGGTAAGTTATAGATAAGTAGTAGGTATGTATCGAACATTGTAATATATTGTCATTATGCTCGTATCTGACTATCGTCAAGTCGTATGCTAAAGGCCTAGGACCATGTACTGTATTGTATACGAGTATTCTGTAGTAGGGGTACTACTCATAGTATTGAAGGGTCGAATGAAATGAAAG
The DNA here is from genome assembly GCA_034699045.1 of Nanhermannia cf. coronata Gr-Ori-00579. Lineage (NCBI taxonomy): Eukaryota > Metazoa > Arthropoda > Arachnida > Sarcoptiformes > Nanhermanniidae > Nanhermannia > Nanhermannia cf. coronata Gr-Ori-00579. The sequence goes on from JAQIXA010001571.1 coordinate 525, forward strand.
ATAAAATTTTATAGCCAGAGAACAGAAGGCCCTTGTAGCCCATTGTACTCGTATTTTGTATTTTCCATTTTATTAGAATTTATAATATATATTATGTAATATCCGAGAATCGACTTATTATACTAGTACATACATACATATATCAGTAATCAGTAGTACATAGTATCTATATAGTAGCTACGACTAGACTTGCTTATATATTAAGGGGAGTAGTTCAATCAAACTCACTTTGGGATTAGTTTTCCCAGAAAGCAATTGCAATTGCTTTACCCCACATTTTCGACCATCTACAAGTTAAAAATGTGGATATCCATGAGAAATCGGATACTTTTATTATTATAATAGATAGTACTATGTAGTAGTAGTAGTACATAGAATTTTTTTTACAATATTTAGAAAAGAATTTGAGGAGGGAGCTAACTGGTAGTTTTATCCAAGCAGGCCATATTCTGCTCATCTAGGATATTAGTATTAATTCTGATTGAGATCTGCTAATATAAAATACAATACAGTATTCTGAAGCTCAATTGTTGTATTGGTAATACATAAGTAGTACTTTAGATCCCTCAATAATTGGGCTTTCCACTATCATCGTATTAATATTGTAGTATGCATGCAGAAGATATCCTAAAAGATAATCCATCGACGTAGATTGTAGATCAGAATACATCAGAAAAGAAATGAATCATTCAATCTCCATAAAATCCTACTCTAATTGACCAAAATTAAATTGTCATATCATGTGTAAAAACCTCAAAAGTTTTGAAAAAAAACTGCTTAAAATATTTGCTTAGTAGAACAAATGTTCAGCAGTTTAATCTAGTCCTTTAGATATCGAAAGCTTAAACCTTATGATCATAATTATAAAAAGTTCAATAAGTTGAACTTAAATTTTTTCGATATTTTGTTTCTGTTACATATTAAGTTAATTTATTCTAAATCTTATGAACTAGATATATAGGTACTATGAGGTAATAAAAGAAATAAAGCAGGCATATTGAAGATAACTTATGTAAAATACAAAAAGTCCTATAACTTCTGCTAGTCCTAGTATGAATTTTTTACTTACTTAAATCATATTACTATTAAAAGCTTTTACTTTTGAACATATTACCCGGCCCTTCTTCCGGTTTCTCCGGACATTCGGACTTTCATCGAGGCAAAGGTCTTTTTTCATAAAAAAATAAAATATATTCTCATATGTAAAATATACATATATGTACATATGAGGGTGATTCGACGGACGTCCACAAAACTCATTACATTACTACATTATCCGCTTGTTATTGAACTCAAACCCGGCAAAGTCTTACCCTTATAAACAGACTTTTTCCCCTATTTCTCCTATACTTGATATGTAGGTTTAAGTACTACTACTATAGATTGTTGTATTTCCCTTTGAACTCTTTGTTCTCTCTCTCTCACTTTACTTTACTCACATATAAAATAGTAGGTAGGGTACCTATATAAGTAGTAGTAGTAAGTAATAGTAGTAGTAGTAGTAGTAGTAGTAAGTAGTAAGTAATTTTGTATTGCTGGAATATATATTCCAATTTCCACATTTTTTGAAGGGGGAAATTGAGTAAGGGAAGTTTTAGCGGCCGTTGTATCACGGTTTCTAACTTTTTCGGAAACGAAGAAACCCGGCCAAATTCTCATTAAAAGTATCGTAAAGTCTCGTATACTGTTAGTAGTACCAGTACTAAAGTAAAACCATACATACAGTATCCCAATAGTATATGGTAGTAAACGTAAACGAAAGAACCCAGAAATGAAGCCAATATTGCTAAGAGCTTCACTATGATCTATTCTTACTACTACTTCTGGTATTTGAGTAAAAGCAGAAATTCTGCTGCTTTTACTCTACTGCAGAATATAAATATCCAAAATAAAAATACTCAAAGTAGACACTTTGGTTTCAGAATCAATGTGTCAAAGCAAAAAAATTTGAAATTTTTTTTGTATATTTTGAAATATTCAAAAAGAACGAGATGAAATGTTGAGGACTGATAATACCAGGATAGGTAGATCAGTAGTCTTGAATTCAATAGATTTTTATAAACTAACTTTCAGTCGGTTATTATTAGGCTCTTTTTGAGTGTTTTAAGATTGATTTTTAAAATTCTCGACTGATTTATTAGTAGAATTGTATTTAAATTTAGGTTCTGGTATTTTTGATAGATTCAAAAAATTGCATAAATAGAACTACTGTGATTTAGATATACACTTACACTTACGATATACTTCGTTAGTACTTATGAAAATTGTCAATTTGAAGGATACTTTAATATAGTAGTGGGTAAATTTAAATTTAAAAAAGAGATATGTATTTGTATAAAATTGCTTAATTTTATTTCTGGACATTCCAAGTTTTGTAATATGTAGAGTTAAATATTTTGTAGAAAAATTCTTTCAAAATAGAATTCTTTAGGGAAGAAAGTAGGTAGGCTACAAAAGTTATCAATAAAGTTATACATTATGTAAGTCAGTATATAGTGCAAGTGTAGGTACTGCTAGAACTGATAGTAATGCTAATATGTACAGGGTATTTACCATAAAAGTAAGTATAGGATTCAAAGTTTCATTTTTTTCTGGGACTCAAGTCACTCAACTTCCTTCTTTCTTCTCTCTCAACTCTCTCGCCTCCGGTCCTCTACATCTTAACTTTTCAAAAAGACTTTTTAATCCAATTTTTATAATTTTTTCATATTTAAACAAAACCATCAGTTATACATATACCTAACTACATACTGCTACTATAGTTCAGTGTATCACATATATATTATACTACAAACTACAAGTATCTATGTATAATAAAGACTAGTCATTTTCAATATTTTGCAATTTGAGAAGAGTCTTTACTCTAACTTCTCAAACTATAAAATTGTATAAATCTACTCATATACCTATAGAACAAAACAGATCAAATTTCAATTCAATTTAAACTTTTTACTTTATTTTTAAAAGTTTACAAAAAAATCTACTCAAACATTAATAAGAGTACTATAGATCAATCTTTTAAAAATGATTTTTCGTTAAAATGCAGTAAATTCCTTTTGATTTTTTATAAAAACTATGAAGCCATTTATATAATTTTTAGCAAATGACAATTTTTTACAGGCGCAAGTAGGTTTGAAATTCTGCAATTTGCGACTTAATTTTTCAAGTGTCTTGTTTTCTTCCAGTTTGTCACAAATTATGAGACTATTAGTGTAAATATCTTTCTATTACATAGGTAGGTATGTATGTTTGTACATACAAATATAGTACTGTAAAAGATCAAAGATTTCATTCTGCATAAATATGTACAACTGTTGTTACATATATAGGTATTATGCATTTTTATTTACAAGTAAAAGTTTTTGTTTATTTTCTCTTTGTAGAATTTTTAAAGGGAAAAAATACATTTAATTTCAACTTTTACATACTACTAATAGTACTAATACAGATAGTATTACTTGAAAAATGTGCATTTCCAAATAACTTACTTAAATGATTCAAATCAATCACGTTTTTTTTTTACAAAACTTTGATTTCCGATTCTGCTAGTAAATAAAAGTTGAGAAAACTTCAAAGACTTTGAAATTCATTTTATAAGTATTTTGTACTAGTTTAATATATAAGTAGTATCTACTTACTGTGATAGGCAGAGGGTACTTACTTTCCTTTGAACTTGTGCCCCTAATACATAGTATTATTGTACCCTACAGTACATTATAGGTAATTTAAATGGGCAAAACTTTTCTTATGACTTTTTACATAATAAGTTTCTCTCTCGTCTCGTTTCTCGAGATCTTTTGTCAAATATTTGTTTATTATTAGTTGAAATGGACATGGTATAATTTCTAGTACCAAATTATACTACACACCAGTTATAGTACCTACATACATAGATTATAGGAATAGAAATAGGTATAAAAAATAATAAAATGTATAAAAATACATGTCACAAAATCACGCACATATTTTATTGCACCCTGACTTCCGCAATATATAATATAAATAGAAAAGACCTTTACAGAATTATGTATATCAAGACTCTTTTACTTCAAAAGCTGATCAAATTATTTTCCTACATAAATTATCGAAATTTTTTTAAAAATCTGTCAATAACCATTATGTTTTTTACAACTAAAGTTAAGATATTTGACATTTAAAAAAATATGGGTTTTTGGGGTTTTTAAGATGTTTTTATGAAAAATTCTGATTTTAATATTTACTTAAGTTTATTAAAGAAATTTTTTTGTAGGATTTTCCTTTGATTTATCAAAATGACTTGATATTTAGTTTCAAAGTAAAAAAAATTAGGCTTTTGTACAATACGACTGTAGTAATGTGTGTATAGGTGCTATTGTATTTTTATTGTTCATTTTCAAAATAAGTAAGTAAGTAGAAAAAAAAAGTTGAGGCAAATAATTCGAAACACCCTTTGGCTTTGCATGTCAACAGCTATTTGAATTTTTATAGTTTTCTGCCGTAATACATATAGACAGGTCTAATGGCTGGGTAAATAAGTAAATACATTATTATTACACAAAATACACATTTCTTACATAACAATTTACGATTTTTTTATATAAATTACTGCTTTTCTTAAAGCCATACCTTTACTACTTGACTACTACTATAATAGTACAAATACTTTGGTTAAAATTCGATTCTGCCATTTATTACATATTTCATACTATAATATATAGAGAGAAAGAATGAAAGAATTAAATGGCCAAAACAGGAAATTTTTTGCCTGCTTTCTTATCCTTACTACTAACTAGGTAGTACTAGTACTATATTAAGGCTCTACTTTGAATTTTTACTTTTAACCAACACGGCTACAAAGGCCCATTAATTTTAAGTATATCTTCTCCTTCAATTATTTGGTTTTGCCCTGAATTCGGGTATGCATACCTACAACAAACAGTATAGAACCCCCTGGGTTGTTTTCAAAGTAAGTAAAATAAGCAATATTGGAAGAATAACAGGGTATACCAAAAATTTAGACTCATTCATAATGATCATCCTTATGAAATTAAAATTTTCAAAAATTAAAATTCTTCAAAAATTAAATAATTTTTAGCACAATTTTAAATACAAATTGAGCTCAAGAATGCTTATAGAATCATCCTAATCTCAAGTAAAGTTCTGTAAAAGCCCTAAATTATCTGTAAGAATCTAAAAACTCAAACTTCAAATTATATATGTTTAAAAATATGTACCTTCGTCAGAATGCTGAAAGATCTTTAGTAAAATGGTTCTAAAATTGCAGTTTTGATTTTGATTAGATCATGTACTTTTGTATGACCTTGTACATAATAAAACATGTACATTTGGGCAATAAACATACTTATCTAGCATACTAGTGTACAGCTGAAGTCCTGTAGTAGAAAGTTTTAGCCTCGAAGACTTTTAGTTTTTGAATTTGAGCTTGGAATTTGGAGGAAAAGGAAGACATTTCAAAAATATTTCAAATTCAAGATACAAACTATCTACCTACTTACTTACTAGTACAAGTAGTAGGAATAGGTACTACTATACTTGTGTAAGTACAGACTATATGGTTATTCTGAATTCTGAAGTAAATACAGAATTCAGCAACAGATTCAGGGTATTCAAAATCTGGAATTGTGAAATTCTGAAATGAGTTTCGTAAAATATTAAAAAGAAATTGTTCTACTTTTACTTGTATCTGTACTACTTACTACAAGTACCTATACATTCTGTAGGGCTAGTAGGTATAACTAGAACTGTATTCAAATTTAAAATTGGAGAAAGAGAAATATTTATATTGTATAATGCTACAATAATGTATGAATGAAAAAATGTAAAATTGTATGAAAGAAGGGGAAAAAACATTAATATTTCGCGTGTCACTTTGAAGGCTTTTTTATAACTTTTTTCAGAAATAATGAAATGAAATACGTAATGTTCTTATTTGACTTTCATTTTCTATTTCTATCATATCTATTATACTAGTTGATAGTACCCAGGACCTTCTGTATAAAGAGCCTTTTAAACTTTTTTTTTAAAAATAATAGAGAAATACTGATATATGTCACCTCCTTAGATGTTTGCAAACCTACTGGTCTAATACAATCTGGTCCGAAATAAATACAGACTTGTCCAAATTATAAATACTACTTTAATTAGCCCAAATTATAAATTTTGTAATCTTTTTCACACTTTTCTAATATTTTGTGTTTTCTAGATTACTTTTTCTACGTCAAAAGTTGCAAAATATTTTTTAAAAAAGTTTCAGAATATTACATTTATAATTTTTTTTTAAATTTTAGCAGCATTTATCAATATCCTAATTTTACTATAATTAGGATCAGTTAAGTATTTAATTTGGACCAAATAGTATTGAACCAAATAGTATTGAATAGTATTAAATATTGGACTAAAATATAATATTTTTGAGAAAAATTTACCAAATACTGATAGAAGACACTTAAAAAGGGAATTTACTATTTGTATTTTTGCACTATTTATAATGAATTAATCAATCTAGAGGTCTGAAATTTTAAGAAAAGTTAGTTAGAATATTAGTATATCCTTTATATAAACTAGGATTATAATGTAGGGATTTGAAAAGTGTACAAAATGGTTCAAAATCTCATGAGCTTCGTACGTATTAACCAATGAAATCCCATTAATGATGAGTTGATTAAGTAAATTCAAATCTAATATTTATGATTATTGTTGTATCTAAAATTTTAATAAGTAGATAGTAATACATAGTTGGAAACTAAAGTTTAGATTTATTAATAAGAGTATAAACTAGTATCTATCTAGTTAGTTTATACTATCGTATTTTGAATAAGTAGAGTATATAATATTTTGAATAGACTGTGGAATTTCATGCAATTTAAAATAATATTGAATTTATCTATCGATCTTGGGTTGTTGCTTTTACTTCTAATTTTATTTATGCAATATAGTATCCATTAAATTGTACTTATCTTTCTACTAGGTATTTACTAGACCCTATAACTTATATGTAGGGTACCTAATGTTATTATTAAGCATACTACTCGTAGTACTACACTAACAGTAGATAGCAGTAGATATAGGGTTAAATTGAAAATTCAAAAGGGACAATTTTGGTAGTTCGCAACCTCTGACATTATCTTTGAAAATAAGTAATCTAAAGCTAAAAGGCCTACATGTACCGATATTACCTAATAGCAATACTAGTACTACTCGTACAAGTATTTTACTCCAAGTTTATGGATTTAGTTTCAAATGTCGTTAAATACAACGTGTATGTAGATTCTAGATTTTAGATACTATAAGTATAATACTCTGTAGTTAGTTAATCCGTGCTATGCACAGAACCATGATTATTGTATCTGTGTTTTTATTTTTAGAAGAACTATTAGTTCACTGTCTGACCTAACCTGTGCAAAAGTTAAAATTTTAGCTGCAAATCTTTAAGAGAAATGTCAAGAAAAAAGGTCCCTTTTTGACCCATTTCTTATCACAGTGACTAATCATTTACTTCACGACCAAATTTGACCTGTAAAGGCGGTTAATTGAACTAAAAAAAGTTGACATTTGGTCCATGACAGCACCAGGCCAAAGTTTTTTTTCAATTTTGCATTGTCAGAAGTCAGAAATTAAGACCACTTTTTGTATTGGAACTTTTACTATTGTTTCTCTGATAGCTTAACAGATGCAATACCAGGAGAGAAAGAAGATGGAAATGTAACATTTATGCCGGTTGTTATAATACAGAGATATCTTCATATACATCTAAACATATAAATAAGTACTAGTTAGGTACTATATAGTATAGGTACAATTAAAACAAATTAAATTAAAGTCTTACGAGAAATACATATGGAATGGTAAACCAAAAAGGATAATTAGTAGGGGGGAATTAAATTATTATTTTTATTCTGTATACCAAATCTAAATTCAATACTTTTTATGGACAATTATTTCCTCAAACTTTCACCACATAATAGTAACCATACACTGCTAGACCTCTATTATTACTGGTACTGGTTCTTTCTGGTATTATCAAGAATGTCGAAAAAAGTATAATATTACCTACATAAAATATCATATAAACCATTCGTAAAGCTCGACAATAATTATAATCACAACTTAAAATGAAAATAATCAAATTATCAGTACTATAGACAAATGGTATTTTAATAATAATGAAATCTCATTAAAATATTTTTAATAAAAGTGAATATTTTATAGATTTGAGAGCTGAATATCTGTATGATTACATTACGAGCTAATTTTCCTTTTTTAGGAAATCGATTCGGCTGAAGAAAAAAGTCAGATTAACTTTACTCTATCTTTTTATTCTACCATGGATAGTAGTACTAGTAGTAGTGTAGTACTAATACTTCCACAGAATAAACTGTAATACCTTAAAAGTATATATTCTACCACTAATAATATGCAGTAATAATAATATTTCGAATTGGATTTACCCTCAGCAGTCAGTAGGTAGGTATTAGGTATATGTAAAAACAAGAGAAATATTCTCAGAGAAAAGATAATCCTCAAGTCTATCAGATTTCTGAATTTCTGAGTCTTTGAAAACAAAATTTTGCTATTTTCAACAAAATGCATCTACTCATGTATGTATTTGTATTCTGTAAGTAAATATATTTTTAGTTCTAGGGATTTAATATGCATTTGTCTTAGTATGTATGTTTGTAAGTACTTAAGCCGAGTCTATTATTAAGTAGGTAAAGTCTTTAGGTAAATAAATACTAATTGTTTTCTTTTATGTTGGTACACTTTTTGGTTTTGTATTTCAGAAAATAGTGCAAAAGTATATAAGTTGAATTCTATGACTTTGGTCAAGATTAAAATAGAAATTCATAGTAAAATAACAAATGTGGAATACAGTATACTGATAGGAAATACTTGTAGGTTTTTGTTGAATTTTATACAGAGGGTTTTTGCAATGTAATTTGGCAAAAGAATTCTCGATTTTTTTGTATTTTTAGTTCAGTAGTTCTAAATCAAATCAATTCAAATAAGTTTCATTTTGAATTTAAATTGAATTTATTTTCACTAGTACTGGTAATGGTAATGGAGTTACATATATGTATTTATTTATTGATCTGGTCATTTTTATGATCCTCTCAATATCTCAACAAGCACATTCTCACATGCCTTGTTAAATATCCCAATATATGGTAAGTATTCTGGAACTAGAACCACCTTAGTAGTCTAATAGTAGGTACTAGTATCTTATAGATACATATCTACTTTGGGTATAATTTCAATTTCAATTTGCTTGTAGTACATTTGATACAAGTAGGCCACAAGTCTCTCGAAATAAATTCTCAAATATCCAAAATAAAATCCAAAGGAATTGACACTCAAATATAAGTGTCTAGTCTAGTACTAATAGTACTACTACTATTACTAGAATCAGTAGGTACTTGGACAAGGACTCGAGAAAAGTGCGGTTAGTATAACTTTATTTTATTTTTATTTTTATAAGGCCATTACATACATACTTATACTGCTACTATACTGTAATTTGAGTAAAATTATACTTTACCAGTATACATATACTGTATATATATTTTTGACCAAATAGTCAAATAGCAAAAAGTTTACAAAATCTCAAAAAAGTAGTCAAAACTTACAAATAAGTATCCTATATGACAAAAGCATTAAAGTACAGAGTACAAATACTACTTACAAAACTATGAGTATAAAAGATAGAAAGATTAGGACTTTTTAAATAACCGACTTGTAAATTGTTAAAAAAAATCAAAATTGTACAGTTCTTTTATAGTGTAATTTTGATCAAAAAGCATATAAAATCTACAAAATTGATACAAGATGCTATTATAATATAGTGTGTTCAGTTTTGAAAAAATTTCGAGCAGGTATACAGTAAAATGTAGGTATTTTGAGAAATAAATTTGGTTTTTAGAATCATCTAAATTAAATGATTACCTATGCTTTACCAGATGACGTAAGAATTTTCGACAAAATGTCTGTAATTTTTACATACTACGAGTAGGGTCTTTGATAATCTTAAATTTTCTTGGATATCTTATGAAAATATCCTTATCTGTGTCTCCAGATTGGCCATTAGTAGAGCCCTCAAAGCATATTAACTTACTTTGTAATTTAGACTAATATTGTAAGTTTTAGAATACAATACAAAATGCACTACAGACTATATAATGTACTTACATAGTAAGTAGTATTTTATATTTCTTTTTATTTCAAAAAGTAAACTTAAATAAGTTGAAAAGAATTAAATTTAGTTGGGTAAAATAGCGAGGGAATAGTCACATAATATCTTTTTTGTAAGTAAATAAGCAGAGTACCCTACCTACTCATATACTACTATGGTAGGTAGGTAGGGTACTATCTGTATAATACTCGTATTCAAGTCTGAATTACAATTTTGTAAATGGAACTTTTTGGATACAATTTCGCCTTTATATTTATATGCAAACTTTTCAGGTTTATCTTTTGCACTGGAGTTGTTCTTTTCATTTCAAGTACCTACATACCTACTACTAATACTAATACTAAGTACCTACATATACCTAATACAAAATATGTAGGTATATTATGTATGTATGTATGTATATTGTGTATTTTGAAGTAGGACATTATTTTATATTTATTTATATTGAAAAGAAAGTGTGAAAGGTTTTTTGCTCATCATCAAGGGAGTCGCAAATCACAAGCTCTTTCTTCTACATATTATATATACATACTACTACTATGAATATGTCTACTAAACTTCATTTTACCCTCCCTTTGACAATGGGTTTTTATTTTTCGGATACAATTTTCCAAATACCATAGACTACTCGTAGTGGATGAGGATATGCAAATACAGTAGATAGAACAAGATCAAAAGAAATTCAAAAATATATTTAACACTATATACTAGCACTAAAGTACCTACCTATGTACCTTACATAAGTATATACATTTCAAATCCAAGATACATTTATATTTATAACCGCCGTTATAAAAGGCAAAATCCAGATGATCACAATAACCAAGAAAAATTGCCAAAAGATCAAAAACCTATTTTGAAAATGTTCCAAAAAACTATCTAATCTATCAGTATAAACTAATGAGAAATTTTCTTAATAGTAAAATAAGGATATTTTAATAAGATTACCTATGCTACTATTATACTAGGAACCTATTTATATCATAGTCTATTTATATCATAGTTAGGGGTTCCAATACGCAAAAATATATTTACAGCTGTAAATTTACAGCAAAATCTAAACTACAGCTGTAATACAGCCGTAATTCAAAAGCACTAAATCCCTAACTAAATTTATAAAACAGTAGAAATATCAACTTCAAATGTAAAATTAAGATACTATCTAATTAATAATTGATATAATTAGATATGAAAAAAGCCAAATTAGGTAGTTATAAAATATTACATATTTTGCAATTACATATATGAAAATTTTTGAAATTATGTGCATAAAATAGCAAAAAATGTAACAATAAACATAAAATTTTCTGATTTTTTTCCAAAAATTGCTGTAATTACAAAATTTACAGAGCTGTAAATTACAGCACGATTTGAGCGCGTAATACAGCAAATACTGTTGCGTAAAACAGCGCGTTGGAACCCCTAGTACTACTGGACTATCCTCTTGAACTTGAAAGTGTTCATATCAACCCTATTTTTAGAAATTACAAGCCAAAATACTTGAAAAACCAAATTAATTGACAATTAAAATGCGATTCATTTTTAAATTTAAGTATTTATTTACTATCTCAGATCATCATTTCGATAGATTTACTTTTATATTTTAAATTTAGTACATTTCACAACTCTACAATGTTTTCATGTAAAACATTTCTACTACTTTTTTCATAAAACTCTAAAATTAAAAGATTGTTGAGTTATTATTATACCTTAAAACTTAGCTTTATAACCTAACTAAACTAAAAACTCGACAGAAATATAATTATAATTAAAATACCTATAGTTAAATTAAATAATATAAATTAATAAGAATTTGATATGTTCCTCACACAAATACATAGTTCACTTTTTTACAAAATAGAAAAGATCAATTTTTTGTAATAATTTAAAAAAACACAAGATTATAAAGGGGATAAGGTACACATTTTTTGATATTTTTGATAAAGATTTGATTTGATATTTTTGATATGTCTCTCATGATATGATTGATATGCACTTGATCCTCTTTTATACAAATATAAATAGAAGCTAATTTTTTATGTCATGTCTTTAAATTAATATCTTGATAGATTTAAAATATAATTACTTTTAAAATACAATTATTTCTAATCTCGCTTTCTACTACAACTTTTATAGATACCTACAATTTTTTAATATAATAAAATATTGCTAAAACTTATTATTTAAATACTTTTCTCTCTCAATATATTTCATCACTTTTGGTAAACTGACCAAAAAATGGCTAAAAATCGATTGAATATGAATTACCTACCAGAGTTAATTACTATACTAAAACTTAAAATAAAATTTCATTCAAGTAATTATGAATTACTTTTTTTGGAACATAAAATGGGATGCCTGTATTTCATATTGTATACTTGTTTTAAACTAATCTATTTTTAATATTTCTAACTACTACTATTATATGGCTATTTTTCCACTTTACAATTTTCCCCTTTTTTCTACAAGATTTTTGATGTGAATCAGATCGAATAATCAGATTTTTTCAAAACACATACCCTCTAGCATCATTCATGTTTGTTCTTTGGTTTATTTAGTAGCACAGGCAGGCCTACTTTATTGATTATATTGTTCTGGAAGTACATAGGAAATGTCATCCCATGGGTGACGATAGAGTCCTTGTTTCAATCTCTTCTGATCCATATAATGCCCAATGAAGCCGATGCTTCGACCAAGGACGAATAGACCATTGATAGATCCGATTTCAATATATTCTTGTGCTTCTTCCCTAAAAAAAATTCAATAAAATATCAAGTTAGACAGAGACAGATCTATATCCTTTAAAGCTTTAAACTTTCTTCGAAACAAAATAAAGTGCTCTTAGGTATTTACATACACAGTAAAAAAAAGTATAAAAAAGTAATGAAAAATGTCAAATTGAATTCAAGTTCAAGACTAGACTACGTTATAAAATAGCATTTTATATAATATGTAAGCCCTAAGCACATGTCGAATGAAATTGAATAAAAAAAGCAGCACTTGATTTGGATATTGGAATTGGATAGGTACTCACAATCATTAAACTTTAATCGAAATAATCTTACATTGTAAAACATGAGGAATTCCTGAGAAAATCGACGAAAGCCACGGCAATAATCCCATCAACATTCAAAATTAAATTTGGTTTCTTCGATGTTGTTATTTTCTCAACCTAGAAAAATTAAAAGTTATTATATATACAAGTAAAGTATTTGATAAACTAGATCAAGTTATTTGATAAAGTTATAATTAAAGTTACTCTATAATTAAACTTTATAATTAAAGCTTTATAATTATCGGTAACCTTTATCAGATAAAGGTTATAGATTTTAGTTAAAAACTTAATTATATAGGTAATACTTCTATTCTAGAAAAGGTTTAATTATAAAAATCTATTTAATTATTCAAGTGAAAATGATCTAAATCTAAATTCTGTTAAATTCGCCAATGTCAACAAATAATTAAAAATACATTTAATGTACTTACCTCCAAAGCATAGTTTAACAACGGAGTTGCTGGGAAATTTTTGAGTACATAATCTTTGATGATTTTAACTCGCATGTCTGGATTATTGATTGACTTGACACGATGCCCAATACCCATAATTAGCTGACCTTTCTTTCTCATACTGTTGACAAATTCCATAGGATGAAGTCCAGCATCATACGCCTCAGAAAATTGAACAGCGGCCCCATTCAAAGCACCTAAAATAATCAATAATTTACCTCAGGCTTTCTTTACATTCTGAATGATTAATTTATTGAAATGAATTGAGAATTAAATACATACCACCAAATCGATCACCCTATAATTATAAATTTGATTATAAATTATAAATCCTTCAAGTTAAAATTTAAAATGGATACTTACAATTGTTAAAAGACCAGATACAAGAGATGAAACGAGATCTTTTCCAGCACGTGCACAAACAATTGTATTATGAGCACCAGATACAGCAGGTCCTAAAAATAATAAAAAATATATTAGGATTGAACCTTTTACGTAACCAATAACCAAGTATCATTTTTTTAATAGTACTTACCATGATCAGCCGTAACCATTAAACACATTTCAATAAACTTAGCAGCATAAATTGGAAGAGGTCTTTGGAACCAAAGTAAAGAAATGACACCGCCTAAAAACACAAATACTTATAATTTCTATTTCAAGTTTTAGTTTTTTAAATAAAAGACACAAAGAAATTAAACTTACCTAAGCCCAATTCTTGTTTCAAAACCTAAAAGTTTATTTATGAATTAAATTAAAATTTATAAGTTATAAAATCGATTTCATACATCAGTAATTGGCACTCCTGCATATAATAGTTCTTGACCTCGCTCATCACAAATTGACGTCATAAATGATGCTGGTTTACGAATAAGACCCAATTCTCGAGCCCATGAGAAATCCATTGGAACTGTTGGTGGTGGCAATTCTTCTCTGATTTCGATAATTCCTTGCTCTACTAATCCTTCAAAAACAGTATGAATCATAACGCCAAGATCATCGAATGTATCTGGAACATGACCACCAGCTTCTCTCAAAGCTTAAATTTGAAAATAAACATAATTAAATTAAATTTGATTTCATGCAATAATAATAGAATCAATACTTACAAGAAAAATAGTATTAATAAGCATACCTTTATTTTTAGCAACTGCAGTTTCTCGATCAGAATTTGCACATGAACCTAAACACAAAAATAATATTTTATCAAAAATGAATTATTGCAAACCTAAAAAAGTAATCTATACAAACATACTGAGTATTGGTATTATATTAAAAACTAACCAGCATGGCCGAATTGTACTTCAGAAGTAAACATGCTCGCACAAGTTCCAATACACCATGCAATCAATGGTTTTGTAATTTTTCCTGATTTAATTGCATCACAAACTTGGTATTCTTCTACACCTCCAACTTCTCCCAATAAAACGATCATTTTAATATCTGGATCATCTTGATATTTCATAATGAAGTCCATAAAAGTTGTTCCTGGATATCTATCACCACCAATGGCCACACCTTTAAAAAAAGTAGATATTTAATATTTTATTTTATTGTAAAGGTATTTAAATACAACTTACCTTCAAATGCACCATTCGACGCTTTGGAAATAATGTTATTGAGTTCGTTACTCATACCACCTAATTATTTCAAACATAAATTAATCATTAAGAACATTAGTTTTTTGTTTATTATTATAATTGAAAATCAATTTTTACCTGAACGTGAGACGTAGGCTACACTTCCAGGTCTGTATAATTTTGAGTAAAGGATATTATCCATCATTCCTCCAGTGTTTCCAATTTTGAAACAACCTGGTTTAATTCCACCGACGGTGGCAGGCCCAATAATAGTAACATTAGCTTCCTGGGATTTCTTTATAATTCTACGAGTCTGTGTCAAAAAATATGAATTACACATTTTATAACCAATTAAATAGCAATAAATACCATATTCTCTGGAATTCCTTCTGCGATAATAGCAATAGTACGAATTTGTGGAAAATTCATCGCCTCCATAGTTGAGCTTAACAAATTAGTCATATATATTATTAGGCATATTTATAAGGCAAAAATACTAATTTAACTAACTCATATGCAGATCGAAGAGAAGCAAAATTAACTAATACGTCAGCATCCGGGTGCTTTTTAATAGCATCCTCCATACTTTTGTAGACAGCAACTAGAATTTCTTTATGTCCCCAATAAAACTGATAATTAAGAAAATTATGATAAATAACATTCAACTTTTTCTAGTTTACTATTTATTGAATTGAAAATATTTTACTCACTTTTTGTTTATGATCTCCAGAAAATGGATAAACCATACAAGAAACTGAGGGCTCTTTTCTTCCGCAAACAAAGTCAAAGTCAAGCATCCCTTGAACCGCTCTAAAATAAAATAAAATAAAATAAATGAACCGCTCTAAAATAAATGAATGAATTTTTATCGAGATATTGAAATAAATAAAAAATTGTAATTTTTGATTAAAATGACATGAGCTTGAATTATTTATTTACCTTGTTTGCATTCCCCAGATAATTGCTTTGGTAGTTTTTGAAAATAGAGATGTTTTTGAACCATGAATTGCTGTTGATGAAGCATTGTTGTTTACAACAGCAGTACTGCTCCTACTTGGTGATGCTGCTGCTTCAGAACTTTTTCTTGTTACACAAGGGCTTTTAATATTATTCTGGCCAGAAGGTAGTAAAAAGTTTGCAGTAGTTTGTGGATTATCTAGTTTTAAAATTATTAGTTAATTTTTATTTATAAATGTATAATTATTTTATTCTTTCTCATAAATAAATACTAACTACTAACCTTGTTCATATGAAATCGGTCTTTTCCCAAGAGCCATTCCAACGATGGAGGTCATATGAGTTTCAGGTCCAAAAACATACAATGGAATGCCTAAATTTTTTGCTACATCTCGCATAACCTTTAAAAAATTAGTATATTTTATTTAATTTCGATAAAAATGTCTTATTGAAATATTAAAGTTTTGAAAAAATCCACTTACCCTTAAACCTTCTTGATAATTAGGTCCAGCACGTCTCACAAATATGGAAATATTGAATTCAACTAATTTAGGTTGAAATTCTTGAAGTGCTTGAACAATTCCTTTGAATGTAGCTATAAAAATTCAAACATAGTTTAATTAAGTCTTTTATATCTTTATCGCCTACCTAACTTAAGAATTTTTGGTTTTTTTAAATATATACCTGCAACGTTTGTGAAATTGGCAATCCCACCACCAATAATTAAAACCTTTCCTTCGGCATGTTTTTCTTTTGTCATTAGAGATAAAATTGTTTTGGCATATTCATAAGTCTATATAAGAAAAAAATCTTATTATGAATAATGAATACACAATTTCAACAATTATTTGAATAATTTTTACCTGTTGTTCGGAAGGTGCACCAGAATATTCACCATAATTTGCTAATTCTTCAGCTCCACCCATAGCACAGACAGTATCAGCATAAATAACAGAAGCACCACCACCAGCAACCATAGTCCAAATTCGTCCCTTAGCATTAAGAATAGTTAATTTAAGACTGGCACCAGATTTTGAATCCAAATCAGCAATATAAGCTTCTTCGGGGAATGCATCACGTCCAAATGGTGGAGGATATTCAATCTCTCCCCATTTAGTTCTACAAATAAAATCAGCAGTGGAATCAAGTTTTGCAGCTAAATCGAGCATGTGGATTTTTCCTCCATTGATAACTAAAGGATTTATCTCCAAATATGTAAAGTACAGATCCACATAGGCTTTATATAGAGCTTCAATGAACAGTGAAACCAAACTAGAAAGAAAAAAAAGTAATTTAGTCAGAATTTCAATCATACATATAATTCAGGTAAAGGTATATTCTTTAAAAAAATTCAATTTTTGCATACTCTTGTTTATCTTTAGCAAGTTTTCCAAGCAGAGCGATTTTGATATCATTAGCTGTAGGCATTTCATCAACTTTTACTAGATATGTAGCTGCCTTAGCATCAACATCTCCAATATCAACACCACCTTCATGATGAAAAAGAATAGTGTCCCCTTGTCTATGTGAGTAAATGCAAACGTACGCTTCTTCATCCTAAAAACAAAGAAAAAAAGCATTGATATTGATAACATGATAACTGATAACATAATACTAGTAGTAGTTACTTAAGATTAGTATTAGCTTTTTTATATTTTTATAACTTTATACAAAAAGAAAGTTTCTGCTGGGTCTCTTTACTAGATTTTAGTTCAGAGCTCTGATCGATATTTCCCAAATTTTCTCCCGGATTCACTCTATTTTAGTCTTGTATTTGTTAGGATACTAATATACTGGAGAGCTAGTAAGAGAGATATCACAAGGTCGAAAGTTTGACCTAGAAAAGGCTTTACTCTCATTCTCTGACTGAAATAGTACTCTACACTCAAAAAACTTTAATATCAAAGGGTAGAACTGGCTATGTATTCTAAATTCTACATACATATACATACCTGCGCATGAGGTAAGAATGGTTCCACAATAAATGACCTCAGCTTTCCTTTTGCTCGACCAATCTAGAGTAAAAGTAAAAATAGTAATAAACCAAAATTAGACATTTTATAAATAGGCATAATTTTCTCATATACAGATACTTATAATAATTGATAAATGCTCAAGTGTCAAGTGCCTTAAAATGTACCCTACATGTATTTATCAGTACGTACACACAGTTATTTAATAACTAGGGTACTCGTATTTACCTACTATTTTTTCATCTACTTTAGTTTAGCCTACTTTAACTAATATAAAATGAGTATTCATTCTTAAATTCAAAGAGGTATAATTATCAATGAACTTTAGACAATTAAATAGAGAAATATGATAGGTTTTCCTTATTTTACTCGAAAACAGATAAAATATGTTTATTAAGAGAACCATTAAATATTTTTACATTTACAGTACTTCAGCTTCAGCAGATACCTAGTTTTCGACAGTTTTAATAAATACCTATAATAAGTGTATGACTTATGAATATGAACCTAATTTTGCGTTTCAATTCAATAAATGTCAGAATTAGAACTACATAGATATCTAGGTATATTAGAATTAAAAAGGCAAGGCCGAATATGATTTTTCTTTAATTTTCTATACTTTAATAGACAATTCAACATAACATAACGTAATTAAAATTCATAATGTAATGCCAAATATTTAACCTTTTAATGAATCTGAACTTTTAAGTCTTAATATATTTTAATCCTATGCCTGATCCAGAAGAATGAGTCATTTTAATTTTAATTGCTCAATAAAATGTTCCACATACCCGCAAAAGTTACAAGGTTTATGTCTCTTTAGAAGATTACTTATTCTTATTAGCTAAGTATTTTTAAAAGGCCAAGAATTCTGATGAAACAATTAATTCTTTGCTGTACTACATACATTTTTTATTTCATTTCATTTACTGGAATGGAAGTTGGAAGGTTCTTAGGTTTCACCTACCTACTGATATCTTTCGTAATCAAAAATTCTAATAGTAGGTAATAGCACACCAATAAAAGATGTTTTAAACTAGGTAAAAGAGAAAAAAATCTATTTTTCAAGAACATATATAATTCTATATAATTCCACATGGCTATTGCTTGGTAATTTTAACCTTGTTAATTTAAAGCCGGCTTTAAATCGATTGCAATTTGCCACTCACTATACTGTACTTATCTTTCGAATTTTTAACTTTCGACTTCAACTTGCAGTTTAAGTTTAAAATAAAATGATATCTTACATTACATTATTTCTGGTCTTTTAATTGGCATATCATAATCAAGTGTTTTAGTCATGCGATTCTTATCAAAGTTTATCTAATAATTATTAAATGTGTGTCTTTTATCTTTATATTTATGATGCTTAAAATGACATAATCTAACTATGAACCATAGACTACTTTATTCGAATTTTCATTTCCATGTACATTGAACTTTAATATACTTAAGATCATGAATTCAAGATAAATTATTACATAAGGTATACCTGAATGACAAACTTAGATTAGTTTCTTTTAGGCTGATGCTTGAGTTTGAGCTAAAATAAAGTTCAATCTTTTAAATAAGGATATCGATTGCCTGCTAAGGATAAGAATTTTAACACCTAATCAAAATGAGCATCCTAAAATTTTGCATTTTTAATTAGAATTACATAATGTTTATGTAAAAATTAGGTAAAATAATAAACTTATTATGTCAGTGATTCAGTAGAATAAAACCCTATATCGAAAGGTATTCCCTTTGACGATCGAGATCGTGTAAATTAAACAAAAATAAGAGATTTACTATTTGATATATCAACCAATATACTAAAGAAAATGGCATGTTTTTCCACGTCATACATACATTGAATCAAACCTTCAATTTTTTCTTAAATCTAACCTGTGTAGTGTACTAGTCGTTTAGTTTAAAAGTAAGAATATAGGAAAAAAAGCTACTTACTACCTCTATACTAACCAGTCCAGTAAGTTAGCAAATTACTGCTTTAAATTTTTACACTACCTACTACCTACACTTCTTAATACTTTAGCTTTAGTGTAGTAAAGTACTTAATAATATGAGTTAAATAAAAGTACCTATACGTAATACTCTGATATTTTTCTATGAGTTTGCGGATTTCCCTTATGCAATCAAAAATCATAATAAGTCTAGCCTACAACTAGGCATATCTGTATACCTAGTTTTTGATATTGATAACACTTTACTTACTAGCTTCCTTATAAAAATTTCTTTTGCCTGTAGCAAAAATCAAGTTCAACTTCAACTTTTTGAGCCAAAAGTTAAAAACCGAGTATTTTATTTATATTACACCGAGCTATGCTACCTTCTATTCTAGCCTATAGATTTTCAAAAATTCTTAAATGCACGACAACAAGAAAGACTTTAAACTTTTAGGGTGTGTTTTCCACTTGAAACTCATGCAATGTTTTCAAATAAAAAAACCATCTTTTATTTAATGAAATTCTAAAAAAACTAAACTCTAACCTTTCGATTTCTACTACAACTGTATATTTAAATACCCTAACCTGAATGTGGTTATAATACTTTATAAATAACCATGGTATGATAGTATAGTATAAACCACGAGTTTTGTGTGGAATATTATTGATTACTTGGAATCAGCAGACCTTTCTACCCATTCAAAATTCAAACAAAAACGAATCAATATTCTCTATCATTGAATTTTGCTATCTTTCATTCTCTTGTATTTTTGAGTTTTTGAGATAAATATCTGGTATTATATAATATAATAAGTTAGGAAGGTATAGGCTAATAATTCTGAGTATTTTTATGTTATTTTGCTCTGAATTGCATCACATTTAACTCTCGATTAAAATAATATACCTATAATATGTAACAACAATAAATAATGTTCTTTCCTCCTCTCGGGAATTACAATAAACATTTAAAATTCTTATAGGTAAATTAACTATGATAAAGTTACCTATCTAAAATCTAACTGCCTTCTAAGTTATATGCTAATGTAGCTTATTTAATTCGTAGTAAAATCATTATATAATAAATAAAAATAAAATGTTATTTCCTTACACAATCACCTTTTAAACCCTTCTTTTCTTTCTTTATGAAATCATAAAAAGATTTTCCCTTCGATACACTTTGACTTGAGTAATCCCTAACTATATAGTTAGGTATTTTAAATTTTAAATACCTTGAAACTTGAAATGAAGAATCTAATTTTTATAATTAAACCTGCCTTCCCTTGCTTGCAACCAACCTACATTTTATAATTTGTAAAATTAATGAACTAACGCCTAATGCATGGATCTATTATATTCAATTCCCATCTATTTAATTATTATTGTTTTCTACTTGTAAATTGTAATAATGCCTAATTGCTCACATAAGCACAAGCTCAATTAGTCTCGAGTTCTAGACAATTAAAAATGATATTTTCATGATAACAATTATTACTAGTAATTCTAACTTTTATGATCTATGTCTATGTCTATTCATTATCTAAACTCTGGATTTTCTGAAAGACCAGATTTTGACACATAAATTCACTTGTGAAATTGATGCTAAAATCTTTTTTTCAGAGCTGAATTAACTTAAATCTAATCTGATATCTCAACTTTCTCTGAATAAGATTTGGCATCAATTTCACATGAATAAACTAATTAAATTGAGGTCAAAATCAGGTCTTTAAAAGCTGAATTATTATGTAATTTACCTGGATTTCCTTGTCCATTCTTTCATTAACCCATTGTTTGACAGTAGGTAGATCAGTATTGACCTTAATTAGGCCCAATTTTCCTCGTCTCTTGATCAATTGATCTGGTTTGACGACAAGTGGTGTCGTGTTCATCCATTGATTAGCACCAACCAAATTGTCCCATGAGGTCTCCGGGTTGATCGAGGCAAATTGTGGACTTGCAAAATATGGTTTGGAGGCAAGGGTCTCTCGCAAAATCCTCTTTCCAGTCGCTTCACTTATGGCTTTTGCTGACATTTTGACAGGTTACACACAGAATGATCTACAAAAAGGATAAATATCAGTACAATTACAATTAGTTAATTATAATTCTACCAGTTAATTATAATTCTAAGGCATATAGTTAGTAATTCTAAAATCTTAAAAATCATCGGACTTCTAATTTAAATCCTAGATTCTACTTTTGTACAAAAATGTCAGTAAGAAAAAGGTTAATTTACCGAAATACGCTACTTACCAAGGTCAGAGGTTAGGAGGAGGTGTTTGACTTACGTAATAAATGACCTTTGAACTAATTATTTAATTAAAATGTTGTAATTTTAAATAACTTTTTTAGTTTTTAGAAGTGTAGAAGAGAGAGAATTTTTCTGCGGCTGCGGATCCTTTCTGGTCGAAATAGAAAACTCGAATGAAATGTCAAATTGCTTGGAGCATAGATTTTAGCCTAGCTACCAGGCTAGGCTTTCATATGCCTACTAGGTATAATATAGTAATTTACTATGCTAGCTTATGATGTAGATGATGTAATTAATGTTATGTAGTACATAGTTACCTAGTAGTACTTTGTACCTAGTAGTAGACTTTGCATTTTGTTTTAAATGCTAGCATTAGCATATTTATTAGTATTTAACTTATTTATTTTATAACTATTATGTTAGTGTTAGCATTTAACATTGCCAAAATTTATGATATTTAGGACTTTTCCAATTGTAAATTAGGTAGGTAAGTAAGTAGGTATTTTTTTGTATATAAAACTAGTTTTGTAATGTAAATGTACCTAATTTTATTATGTACGATGTTACAATGTATATAAATACAAGTAGGTAAATACCTAATAAAATGCTTTCTGATCAAAACAAATAGATCGAGATTGATGATGCAAATAGATTTTTTATTTGCTACGTATTTAGTGTATTAGGATCTCGAAATCGAATGCTGATTAGAATTTCCTTATTATTAGGGTTTTATGGAGCATTTTATTAGACTACAAAAACCCCCAAAATCTGACATCATTCGATTCGACTAATACCTATGTCAATTTATCTATCTAATCAACTATTTAAGATAGTTAGGTAGGGTTAGGTAGGGTACTTTACAAATATTATAATGGTTTTAAAAATAAGGAACAAAATTTTTAG